>UELU01085616.1:0-13686 GCA_900490025.1 Megastigmus dorsalis
GTTTAGAATCAAATAAATATTTATTTGATTGGTACATTCCATATTATTAATTTAATCAAATATTTATTTGATTCAAAACAATATTTATTTCGTTAGAAGAAAATATTTTTCTAAAAGAATAAAATATTGTTTTCAGTCAAATAAATATTTGAGTGAATTAATAACATGGAATGTACGAATAAAATAAATATTTATTTGATTCTAAACAATATGTATTTCTCTTAAAAAAATATATACTGTATTTAAAACCAATAATTTTTGAACTTGATAAAATATTTTATTGAATCTAAATTTTAAATTTATTTCATCCAAATAAATGATGTTACAAGGAGAATTGAAAGAAATTATTTATTTGTTTCAATGAAATTTTTTTGATTTGACCAAATTTTTTTTTCAATGTTGATAGAAATGATAAAAAACATACGACACATGATTTCACAACTTCCTATTATCTACATGTGTCAAATTTCAAATTGCATGAGAAAATTAAAAATGTTTTAGTTAATAGTTACATTTTTTTAAAGGAATTTATTAAAATTAATTATTAATTCTCATTAATTTATGCACTTGTCAGTTTTATAACTTTTTGAAAAGTAAACACTAAACATTTGGTGGACTTTAACAGCTAGAATAAAAATTTTGTTTTCTAGCTTATGATTACTTTGATGTTATTACCTGCTTTATCGCCTATTAAATTCTATCATGTGCTATTTAAAATGACGCTTAAAAATGAGAGTTCATTAAAATATCTGCACCATTTCGCTAAAATTCAGTCAAATATTTAAGAGCTGCTGGAAATGGTGTTTCAACAGTTTTTAGATCATCCATTGAGACGTGAAATTTTTGGGGACAAGCAATTTCCAGCACTGTTTAATTTGTCCTGAAACTTTGCGAAATGGTAGATTATGGAAGTGTAATGCTGCCTTCATTTTTCAGAAATCCAAGAATTTTTTTTTACTAGAATAAAAATACTGCAATGTAAGGTAAGACTATCACGTCCCCTTAATTCCAATCTTGGAAAACTGAAATGATATATTAGTGGTATAGGTTCCATTCTAATATTCTGAAATCAGAACAAGCTACTGCAGTTAGAATTGAATGATATTTTCACTCAAAATCACTAAATGACCTTCAAAAGTTTGAGCAAAACTTATAAAGGTCCAATGACATCATCATTGAAACTATCCTTGACGTAAAACACCTAAATACTACCTACCATCTGAAATTTTATAAAGGAAATATCGTTGATCTTAAATCAAAGGCCACATTTAATAAGAATGAGAATTGTACAAATTCAATTAATATATTATTTTATTTGAGTAAATAATTAGTTTATAACCGAATTTACACTTGCGAAATCGCGCCTAAAGATGAGTATTTTTTTACTCCAGTGCACAAACCATTACTCTGTGATCCTAGGCCAACGTGTACACAGTCTCTCTCTGTCTGTCTGTCTGTCTGTCTCTCTCAACCACTCAGAGAGATTCTAGCAGCACAGGCTGGCCTCTCTCTCACTCGCTGTGGTCGTATATATTCCACAGGCGACTATGTTATGCCTATGCCTCGACTGCCGGTGCCATGTGGCGGCTGGCACGGCCTGGCACGAGGAACGGTGTGCACTCGGCAAGAGCGCCGACCTCCCAACCCACCTACCGACCTCCACACATACAAATTCTCTGCGTGTGCCTGTGCTCAGCTTGTGTGAGTTGGCTCAGGACACGAGGAGAGCTGACTCACGTCGGGGCCTTTTCTTCATCTTCTTCTATTATTAAGTACGCGCAGCGCGTTGTATCACCCGTCATTTTTGAGTTGTTTTTTTTATTATCATTGCAGAGCTCTTTCTTGCTTGTATGCTCATTGGCTATTTTCGTATTTTCTATATACACCATCAAGCAGTCTTTTTTTCTGCTTTTCAGCAAGTTGAAACTATTTTGATAGGCATTTTTGTTGGGTCTAGATGTTAAGTAAAGGTTCTTTAGTTTAGCTCTAGAAGCAATATTATATAAAGTATAGTAAAATGCTCATGTTGGTTTAGAATTATTTGGCCTAACCTGCATTTTATTGATAACTGGTATATTTACACGATTATTGACTCTTAAATAAGTTATTTTTGTTATTCTCTCAGTATGACGAATTTAGTATGGCTTTAATATTATTTCCTAGCTAATTTCACACTGAGGAATTCCAGTCGTCCAGAATGTTTCAGGTGTAAAAGTTGGCGCTTTTTCGCACCGTGATCCAATCCACGTGAATAATTAGCAGCTTTTAATTATTGTTAGTACAAACATTATCAATCTTCATTTAAATATGATCGATTCACAGTCGGTATTATAATTTGTAATCAACATTTACAGAAGTCGTAAAAGCATATCTTTCACACACGTTTTCAATTTTTACTTTACAATTACTTCTTCAGGTATTACACTGAATTTTACATAAAAGCCATATGAATAATTGATCAGAAATGAAGTTTTCATAAAAATGAACTTATAGATTATCCGATACGAAACTAGCGCGCCAATCGGCTTATTTCAAGCCAGTGCTTCACACTAACAATAAGACCTCATGGCTTGTCCTGATAACATTTCAGCGAAACGATTTAAGGCATATAAGACACGACCGTAGCTGATCGTGTTCGCCATGCTATCGCGATGTAAAAAAGTACGTCTATTAATTAGCACCGTCTACTGTCGTCTCCTGTTATGCAACTGGTTCCACTGTTAACTTCAATTATTCCTAGTAAAAAATGTTCATTAGAGAAAATTTTTGTATTTTTTTGTGCTCTAAAACTTTTATATTTAATACTCGATTTAAAACTTTTATGGGAAATTAATATTTTTTGTTAATGCCCGAAAGGCGGTCTTTTGTAGCCAATTTAAGGGTTTTTGGCCAATTTCCATTGTTATCTTGACAGGAATTAATTTTAGAAAAAAGTTTACTGGACAAAAACGATGTATTATTTTCAGTTCTTGAACTTCGTCTTTTTATACTTCGCGAAATAGTAGATTACGCCACTAAAGAATAGAAAACTTGGACAGTTCAGAACTCGTGTAAATTGACATCCGAGCGGATGGCAAGGGTGGCAAGTACGATGTCTGGGCAGGTTAATTTTTCACCCGAGTAGCATATACTATTTTTTTTTGCCTAGAGAGGACGAAAATACAACATTCTCGAACGTGTTCCGGGAGATAAAGTGATTTTTTTCGGCCCGCTAGACAAAAAAATTAATTTTTTTTCAAGTTATAGCTAAAATACGATTTTTCAAGATTTTTACAATGGATATAGCCCAAAATAGGAGCGCTTCTGTTCTATAATATAATAAGTTAATCCCCAAAGTTTTGGGTCGATCCGTCAAAAATTCACGTAGAAAATCGGTTAACTTGATAACATACATACATACATACATCCTTACTCAACAAAAAAATTAAAATCAATTTTTATCGTAATAGAAATTTGTTTTGTGCTAAAATATGTGACATTTAGAGTTTGACAGTTTTGGCGATGACAAAAATGTAAGGCACTACCGTGTAGCGCTCGTGCCTAATGAAAATGAGTTAATTGATTATCCATATTTAAGAGTCATTATTTTTCCATTACACTTGAACGATCAGCTCGATTTTCAACGCTGACGTTTACCAAGCGTTGCTTTACTTAACTGCCGAGCAAGCGATCGGAGTCTTGCAAGAATCCGTTTAAGGAGGTTCTATATAGTCACTACGCTACTCAAAACGCGAAAAAGAGAGAGACAGAGAGTGACAGAGACGTACGGCCACTGCTCTAATTTCATTCAGTTTAAAATTGCCATTACCCAAAAAAATTGATAATGAAAATGTGCGAAAAATGTGAAAAAATTTATTTCTATGCCCCAAGGTACACTACAGCTATCTGAAACTTGGTGTGGATTCTTTTTATATAAAACTTAACCTATGTAAAAAAATTCATCATTTCTTTACCGTTATTTCTATTCGCTATAGAACCTCCAAGTGGATGATACACGAGTTCGGTAAGTCGATGATTGTGTTAGAGACCGAAATCTCGACTTTTTCTCTCTCTCCCTCTTTCCCTTCGCTCCATGTAATCTAACGCCGGGAAATTATATCAATCAAAGCCACTTTTCGAGCCTTCATACGATCGCATTGAATCATATCATATCACATTACACACGCACATACAACTTTATAGTTTAGTGGCTGTTGTTGAACTCTACAGCAATAGGTATTTTACGAACTTTACTGCTCTAATGGCTGATGGATGATTCTTCTCATTATTTATTTATTGATTTAAGGAGGGTCTTTCACGAAATAATAAACAATATTTTCAGCCATCATTAAAGTATTACACTCTTGAAATATTTAATTGTTACTAGAAAAAAAATCAGTATACGTTAACGTTAATTTCAGTGAAATATTGAATTTTTAAAATGCATAGTTTTGTTAATAACTCTCTTATGGGGTTATACAAATTATGTACTTCAACGCAATAATTTTAAATAAAAAACTAAATACTGAATCTTCAAATATTTAACTTTCAGAATCTTAGTACAAATAAAAAATACATATTTCTGGAAGTAAATATCACGAAGCGCACGTGTGGCAGCACCATCGCTAACAGTTCGCTGCTTATAGCTTTACCGCAAAACTATATAGCGGAGGTTATGGTAAACGATACGCGAGTAAAATTCATCAATCTTATGATATTCATGAATCTTTTCTTGAGCATACGATTACTCGAATAATAATCATGTAAAATCATGTTTTTTAATATAAAATTTAATATAAAAATTCACATACTCAAAAACATTTTGTAAAGCTATTACTTTGACTACCAAAGTCGAGTAAGTTACTCCTTAACCAGCAGACTAAAATAAATTTACGAGAAAAGTATTCACTATTGCATTCAGCTAGCTCTCATTGTCATCTTAAGATAGCAAGGAACTTTGCAATAGTAATCCTGCAGAGATAAATAATCTTATCTGTTCGGAGATCCGGTACATAACTCTTAAATTTAAACTTAAAACTTACATTGACTGTTTATATTTAAGGTGACTTCAGTGACTTATTATAAAAATATAAATTCGTTGAAAAAATTCATAATGATAGGTATCACACGTAACTATGCGTGTGCAGAATTTAAGGAGGGCATTTTAAATGCATTTTTTCAACTTTTCTCACATACAAAAATATAGATTTTTTCAGAAAACTACAGATACATATTTAAGGACATTCACGGAAAAATCAATTATAGTATAATTTTCTTAAAATTGAACATAAACGTTCTGTATGACCTGCTTTATGCATAACCATTTTTCAAAATGGGAATACCGGACATAAATTTTGAGATATCGAAGTCAGAAGTTGCGGCTTTTAACACAGGATTCCTATACTGAGCTGTTTTTACACAATGTTTTTTAAGCTTTGCAGTGTCAATTATAGACAGATTTTTACCAAAAACTAGTATGTACTAAACATACTAAACATAAAAATGAATAGATACACAAAAAAATTATCAGAGCTTGTGGTACCAATTTCAAAGATACTGCAATTGAAAGATATGTTATAATGTTACAAGTATATCTATATTGTGGTACAGTCTGTATAAAAATAAATGAAGCACTTCTCTTTATTATATTTATATGAGTTTTACCCTGTTTATTATTATTTTAGTATTTTGTTGTACATAATTAATAGATTTTATTAATAATCATGCAATTTACCGATGACTTGTAAAGAGAATCAAACTTTTTGATCGTGCGACTCCGTGAACGTCCTTAAGGGGATGTCGGAGCAATAAACGTATTTCTTTATTCGATTATATCTTTTTCTATTAATGGTAAAAATGAATTCTGAGAGTTACTTGCTCTAGTTCTCAATATAATAAATCGTTTTGTGTAATTTCATGTGGTTATGGTTTATCGTTTTTACAAAAACTTGGAACTAGTAAGAGGTGTTTATTCATTGAAAGTTAACCTTAAAATTATGGATATGCCTATTGCTGCGTGTAACTTTTTTTATTTATAATTTTAAGAAATATTAAGAGTTAGGTACCCTAGTGCTAACTATAATTAATTATTCTGTGCAATATGAGGTTTATTGGACTTATCGTTTTTCCAAAAACTTGGAACTACGAACTATTGAGGAGAGGCGATGCTCCGACATCCTCTTAAGGTTGCAAAGAAAATGAATATGTAAAAAACTGTACGTTAACAAATATTTTAAGAAGTTATTGAATGTTATATGTCAAAATAAGACTATAATACATCTATTATATATTTTATTTTGTATATAAAGTGAATATGTATGGTTGAACTTTTACTTTAAGCGATAATTATTTTATGTTTAAGTTAATAATATCTTCAAAAATATTTTCAAGCTATTAAATAAATTAAAATATTTGGAACCCCCTGAAGCACCCACAATTATATATATAATAAGAAAAATGGAATAAATAATACAACAAATTGAAAATTTCCATCAAATTTTGCGATCCTTTTTTTTATTTATCTTATTTCATTGATTTAATATTTCTACTATAAGGACGTTATCTTGGATTTTGGCAGGTACGTCTTTTTAATTTGTTTATTGTTTATTTCCTTATTGCACCATTCCGCTCTTATTTTGTTTTTCATTCACGTCCCCTAGACCTGCACTTAAATGAACTATCCTAAATTCTTTTGTTGTTTTTGATGCCTCGTACGTATTTATCTATTTCATCACATTGTTAATTTGCTTATTGTTGCATAACTATCATGTGTACTAATTATCCATATTTGCATTCCGACATAGATTAAAACAATAGGTATTCTCTATGAGGTAGATTATTTAACTTCAATTAAATGAAATGGCTACCAAGTAATAACTATTTATATTTTTCAATAAGCTGCAAACAATTAGATTGTATTATTTTTACGAAGTGTCTAACGAGACATTTATAGTCTTTGACAATCACAGACTTCCTGAAAAATCAGTCCGTCTAAATAAAAGAGGAAAGAGAAAAAGCGAGTCTTGGTTGCAGATGACAACGAGAACGAGGATCCGGAAAAAAAAAAAAAAACAATTGTTGAAAAGCAGGGCTTTAGCATTTGTAAAAAAGTGTCAGGAGACTGGAGGAGGCGAGCTAGTGAAACTTGAGTGAATCAGAGCAAACGCCAACTGCTCTACTTCACACTGTGTTTATCCATCACTGCTCCGCGATTTTCCTTCTTGCGATTCATTTTTTTGTCATCAATATGAATCACAATCTCCGCGGGCTTCTTAGTCGCGCCCGCGCCGTGGCATTTCCTGAAAAGAAAACTGCACTTGTGAATTTTGCGACTGCTGCCAACTTTGCAGCTCACCGTGCTTATTGCTTCCTCAGAGAGGATGCTTTGTAATGGTAAAATTTTTTTTTCCAAAAAGGCTTTAAAAAATTTGTTAGCATTATTAATATAAAGATTGACTATTTTGAGATTTTTTTTTGTGTCTGTATTATACCTTTGCATCTCGAGAACGGATGGACCGATTTTCAAATTTCAAAATTTATTTTATTCGTTCGTAGTGATCGCAGCGTACAACAACCGGCGAAGCCTTACCTAAAACTTTACGGACGAGTGACCAACAATATTTTGTGGTATCAGAGCCGTAAAATTCGAAATCACGGCCAGTCCGTAAGATTAAAAAAGAATTCTATAATGAGTCATTTTACGTTAATAAATTGAATATGTTGATTACGGACTGTATATAAAATCGAATTTTACGAACTAAAAACCGTACGATAATAAGATTTTACGTCTATGATGCCAAAACATTATTTGTCACACGGCCGGGAAATCGTATTTTACGGCCTTGTATCAAAATAATACTATTTCGAATGTGTATCCGTAAAGTAGTTTTTACGGACTGTTTCGAAGATTATTTAATTTTACGATTTTGGCTTTTACGCTAATGTAGGCTAGCCGAAAGTCCGTTTGATGTTAGAGATGAAATTTAGTGGTGGTGGTGAAAGTGTTTGTTTTGTCGCGATTAGTGTAGACAATAAATACTTTAAGATTCGGTATTTAAACCTTGAAAGTTGTTAAAATTAAATTTCAAAACTATAATTTAAGGTCAAGCGATACAAAAATATGTTAGCCAGATATAGTGGGAAGCACATTCAACCTCAAAATCATACTTATATATGTCACGTATAAATTTAAGTGAAAACTTTCACTCCATTCAGTCAGTTGAGATTCCCATACTAGTCATTCAAAAGCTATAGTCGTTCTCTAGAGAAGAGCGAAAATCATTCATTGTTGTATGTAGAAAGTGCACGTAATGCATTCAGAGACTTTTCGCGATAAAATAAAATACTAGAGATAATCGCGGAGATAATTCAGCCAATCTCCATCCTTAAAGATTTAGCTTTATCTAATGAACTTCTATAATTTATGTATCCTAAATTTATTTGAAATTTCTTTTTGCAAAAAATCAATATTTTCAGCTAATACTTATATGTATACATTACCTAGCAACTCCATTTTCACATTAGCGTATAACATTGCCCCATTTTATTATGAATAACGTTTATTCAGCTTTTTCTCTAAATGATGCTTAATAAACCAACTTTACTATACATACATGAAATGAATTTTCTTTCCATTCATTATTATAATTTATTACGCTTTGTTTGGGCTCTGCGGAAAAGCTTGTTTATTAACAGCTTCCAACGTTTATCCAAATTGCACAAACTTTACACTCGCAATTTGTTTTACTTAGAATTGGAGTTTCATGATAGAAAAACAAAGGCTTATACTTTTCTGCAAACTTCTTAATTTGTATATAATAACGGCTTTCTATTATACGCTTCGTTAAGATCCGTTTAGGATTTCTTAGGCGGTAGGGTTCAAACTTGAATAAGCCATATAATTCGTTCTGCATATTCTAAATAGAATTATTGAGATTCACAAAGAAATCGTTATTCAACATCTCCCAGGTTCATCGACAATTGAAACGCGATTAACAACACAATAATAAGCGAGCTGTAATCGCTCCGGAATTTGAAATCCTGCACGTTGATCAGTTTCGATCCAACGCTTTCAGCCCCACAGACTCTTAAAAGCGAGTAGAGACCCCAGCTCGATATTTTTCTGACGAAGCAAAAAAAAAGATTGCCCCATCTCCGAATTCTCGACTCGAGGTTCAGTTGGGAAGGGAGCAAAAGCACAAGCTCTTAGAAACGATCGCAGCGTCATTTCGCATATGTAACCTGCAAACGAAGACTCAATCAAACTGCCTCGTGCACAAAGGATGTTCTAAACGCACTTGTCTAAACGCATGGGAGGCGTGAAACAAGCGACACCTTCTCCTCTGAATCAAAAATACAAGCGATACATAGGCGAGAGGACGGTGTCCGCATGTGATGCTAACGGCTGCAGTAGCTCGCACTCCATGTAAATTGGAAATGGGACGAGGAGGTGACTGCGAAGATGCAGAAGAGCAGGCAAGAGAAGAGAGAATGTTTGCTGCGCCTTCCCTTCTCTCTTCTACGTGGCTTATAATATAATTGTATGGCGCAATAGAATATGCCTGAGGTGATCCTCTCTCGCTTCTCCTACTCGGAACGCAACATAAACTGTGCAGTGCTTTCTGCACCTCTTATAGTATAAGTGTGCGCTACAAGGATTCCATTCTCTTTCGAAATGCACATCAATGCCGCCGCATGTACGCTCACCTTCTTTCTAACCTTTGGAAGCTGCTGCACGTTCGCGAAAAGGTTCTTTTTACGTCGAGATCAGTCTTCACTTACTGTGGAAAGAGTAAGTCTCTAGAATCGCTTTCGTCAAACGATGATTAAGTAATCCTTTTTCATTAGTGGACATTTGCTTTGAGACAGAAGCGTTTGAGTTTGTTTGTTGACTTTTATTGTGGCATTGGTTTTAGTACCTTTTATGGGGTTGTCAAAATCCTTCCACTGGGCTGTTTTTCCGACCAGATCCTAAATAATTATGAAGTTTTTATTATCTGACCAAGTATCAAGTAAATATTTTAATGAAACCATTAAAAAGGACCCCGCACTAATTGGAAATTGTGGAATTCGGGTCCCAGTCAAATTCGCTGAAAATGTAGTATAATGTAGTTTATGATATCCTGATCAAAAGTCTCCTTGGGCACAAAGTCCAACAATGACCAGTTTTCGATATATTAAGGATTAAAAGATTTTATATAGATATACTGTGTACTGTAAAATTAAATGTTAGACCCTCTGTGTTTCGAAAACTGGTCATTGTTGGACTTTGTGCCCATGGAGATTTTAGATCAGGATATCATAAACTTATATATTATACAAATTCGGCACACGGGAGATAACAAATTAGAAAAAGTATCATTGAAATATTTACTTGATACTTTTACATATGCTTAATAATTCACAAACGAAGGGCATCTGTATTTGGGATTTGTATAGTTCAACGTATTCTTTTAATTAATACGAATGAGTTACTCTTAGGTCGGTAAAATTTAAAGCGGAAAATTGAAATCTTTGATTGATTTTGACACCCCCTTAAAAGTGATAGATATTAGTGTCGATTGAGTAAGTCACAAATTTCATAACTTCTTTGGTTCATTATTTTAAATACAAACATTGGTATTAAAAACTTATATTTACATCTAAAAATTTTGTATATTCGTCAAAATTTTCCATGATGTACTAAAAAGCTCTTTACAATCTTGTCTATCAATTTTAAAAGTTTGAAATAAATCTTAATCAATAATAGTATGGTAAGCAGTCCAAATTTTAAAAATCTAATGAAAGAATTTATAATGTTAAAAATGAAATGATGCAATATCATTCTAAATAAAGAAGCGACAAGAAGCGACTTCAAATTTACTGAAAATCAATTTAATAATGAAGTGCTGAATCGATGGAGCATAAGTAGTGACGATAAAAATATCGTGTTTGTATAGATAAGTGCGTTTAATGCAAAGTCATATGATATTTTTGTGGTTTCGTTTAAATCTGATCGCCAATAACCTGCTTCTCAAACATGTACGTACATGTCTCATAATCGAGGTCACCGATCTAATTTATTAGAGAGACAATTGAGGCTTCGGAAACGGACATAAGTAGTTCCAAAACTGTAATAAAATAAATTATTATTTGAACTATTTCTTTCTTAAAAAGTTTTACGTATTGAGCAACACTATTATAAAATTTTAAAAACAGTTTAAAACTGGTAAATTTAAAAACTATCACTATTAAAAAAAAAGACGCACGCCCTTTTGGTTCCAGGCCCCTAAATTTGAAATATTATTTTTGTTCGGCATACAACATTATAATTAATGAAATAAATAATGCGAGAGATTTGTGTAATTGCTGAAAATAATTGACACTTACATTAATGTCTATTGTTCGAATAGTAAAAACAGGAAATTCCATTGTACCTATTATGTCATTATAGTTCCCTCTTCTCCGACTTTGTTTATAAAATCAACAATGACGAATTTTTGTACGTTTCCGACTTATATACATACTATACGGAGTAAAAATTTCTGCTGAATAATCGTCTTTTCCAAGCCTATGCATTTTTCTAAATTACTTTTTAGAAACCAAATATTTTTTAGAATATATTTCAGTACTTTCAACTCAGTTTGATGAAGATTCCTCAAAAAATTAGTAAGCCGTTTGTTCATGAATCAACTAGTTAGTTAACTAAGAATTCAACCATAGGTATTTTTATTTTTATAATTAAAACCAAGTTTCCGATTTCAGCATTTTGAATCGAAAACTGCTTGAGAAAAGGTTAGTTGCCCAGTAAAAATCGACAGTAACAATTAGAGTGGAATGTAACTCAATCATTTTTTCATTTAGAACTTACTCGTCTCGTGAGATTCCTTCTCTAGAAAACTGTGAAATTACGAATAAAACAAAGACCCGTTGATTTTCGTGCTGCCGCCGCTGCTCCACTCGGCTAAAAGAAGATAAAAAAGAATAGAAAAGAAATAGGGTTATATAACATTGGCCAGCGTCGATATTTACGAGCTGCTCGATCTCGCATACCTCAATCTTCTCTCTCTCTCTCCTCTTGCTGAAGCCTTTCTATAATACGTTTCTTTGTCTGTTTCGTTCTTGTTCTGTTCTTGATCTGTTCTGGATCTGTTCTGGATCTGTTCTGTTCTGATGCGACGAGATTATTTGATAGTCGGTTATCGAGTGATTTAATTAGTAAGTAAAACACTTTATTTTAATACTTCATCTAAGACATTGATGCTAGAGGATACGGCTATAAATTATTATAGAAAACGTCTATGAATTATGTAAATAAAGAGATAATTAACTCCATTGTTGGGGCGTCATCACGCCAGAACAGAACAGAATAAGAATAGAACAAGAACGGAACGGACAAGGGAATGTATTGTATAAAGGCCCCTGTGGTACGTTTTCCCCTGTACACACAACACCCGGGAGATGTTACAGCTCCTTGTCTATACCGACCACATACATGCATATATGTATAGACTGCAGAGAAGAGAAAGGAAGAAGGAAAGAATAGGTTAGGTCTAACTTCGTTTGGCTCCGTCATGATCTCGCGTGAGTTGAGAGGTTATATTATACCGAGAAAAAGAGGCAGAGAATGTGTGCTGTCGCGGCGTGGCAATAACATAATGTGCCGTGGGCAATTATTCTACATCTCTATGTGCTTGGACGATTTATCGAGTTAGGCTTTGAGAGAATCTTATGGTAAAGCACTTGCAATACAGCGATTTTGGTATTGTCTGGTGTGTTACCCGTCGAAGGAAATGATGTAAGGGAATGCGGAGAAGGGTAGCTAGCGCCAGCAGATGGATTTTATCTAGATCGTGTTTTTTGTTTTTTACACAGTCTGTAACACCTATTTTGGCTGCTCCGATTTTTCTTCTGTTTATCTGATTCCTCTTCTTTTAAGTATAGTGACGCACAGTGGCATACGGTTCTAAAGTTTCATAGTGGTGACCCTATTGATAATAAACATGATTTTGCTGTAGGTTTTTGCCACATGGAAAAACCATATGAACATTTTGAAAAATCAAGCAAATGGTTCCACCATTTGCACGCTATCTGTATCATTCCAATATTAGAAATTAAAGGTGTGACAACCCGTTACAAAGAGATCGGGTAAATTTTTGAGTTTATATAGTTGATTGTCGCTCCTTAAGTTTGATTGTTTCACAGAACATCATAATAGCTGATTGGATGGTTACTTAATAACCAACTACATTAAAGACTGCGAGGAAAATCGTTTTCCTCACAGTCTTGAGGTTAGATGGAACGGGTTTTAAATTATAATTGCTGAAAGATTGACTATTTTTTCGTATAATTTGTTTGTTGAAAACGTCTTGATCCTCGTTTGAAAGCGTTCGCAACAAGTGAAACGTCTAATGCAGATCCCCAATAAGCACACTTTTCGAAAAAAGAGTTCTTTAAGAATGCTCTTATGTCCGCAATTGACTTAATACTTATAGTATTCAAATAGTAATAACAAAGTATTCTTTTCAAATAATTTTTTTTTGGCGACTGACAAAATAGAAGGTATCTTAGAGTATTATAAATAATCATAAAGTATGTATAAAGTATACTTTATGCAGTCTTTTGAAAATTTGTTTGAAAAAATGGTATAATTCTTTTATTATAAAAAAAATTATAAATATATTCTTTATTTAGTACTACGGCGAACAAGCCAAATCTCGGTATTAAATT
>UELU01085644.1:0-10431 GCA_900490025.1 Megastigmus dorsalis
GTATAAAAGAATATAATTATGGTGGAAGTACAATATTTATAAAGGAAATATAATGGCTTATAAGGTAATATATAAATTCGATATAAGATAGCGCTTGATTTATTTTACTTAATTAGGCACTATAATTTATTATATAATATTATAAGAATATTTTAGAATAAATTAGATAATTGTATAAGACTTGTAGTTTTCGTGGACATCGTGCTTTCCATAAGCATTGGATCTGCCTTAAGATGTAATACATATAAACAGAGCATACATATTTACTTGCGCAGAAATGAGTGTTATATTATAGTAATATTGAAGTTTTAATATTAAAAAGGAAAAATAGTTAAGATTTACAATAGCGATGCTCTGTTTATTCTTTATGCTTGGACTTAACGTCGGCTATCGCGGATTTGGTTTGCTACGGAATCGTTACATATTTGTTTATGTATATACCGGGTAGGCTCTTGGTAATCACTTGCGGCTGTGTCGATTTTTATGGCCCTAGCAGAACGTTCGTTATCGCGACCAAATATTGAGTTTTCCTCGGACATAAGATTTGTATTTTTTGAACGTCACATTTTCCCATAGGCATTGCTTTCTTTCTTTCTCGGTCTGCTATCGCTCGGTGTTATACTTGAGCTTAATTTATGACTAAACAGAAAAATATAAGGCGAGGAAAAAGGAATGCTGGTGGTCCTCAATACTTAGTCCATTATCAAGTGTCTCGGCGCTCGCTTCCTCGCTCGCTTGGTGCCGATTTTTATTACCCTAAGGGTACTGTGTATTCGAGGCATGCCTGCACGTGTCATATTTCGGGTTGTGCGTTGCTTGTATTTTTTTCAAGGAAAGCGTCTTCGACTATTCTTTTTGGGCGATACTTCGACTATTGATAGATTTATACTTTCTCCTATCGTGACATAGTGCAGACGGAGGGTAGAACTGAAAGTTCGAGGAAAAGAAAATTTGTAAATTTTACTACGGTCTACCCGACGTTACACTTCACAACAGACTTGCAACGCGAGATAATGTTGGACGGCCAGTGGAGCGTTGAACTCGCCGAAATTCACGTGCCCTGTACATTTGTACATATTCAAGAGGCCGAGGTGTTTTATATTTTTTAATCCGAGCACGATAATGAAATCACTCGAGACGCGTATCATAATCCAAACGGTGTTTACAAAACGTTGGAGCAGCTCGCCGACGAGATAAACTGGATCAACGATAATTACGCGCATCAGATAATGGAACCACTGAAATCTCGTAAGGGCTACTACGTTATTCATAGAAAATACAACTGCGAGCAGTCTCACGCCACAATTTTAAATGACAAAATTCGACACATATTTTGATTCGAAGTCCCGAGGCACAAAAAAAAATTGACGTCCCACGAGGGTCCACGGGTCATCGAGGGCAATCGACCTGCTTCGCTCGCTCGAGCGATACCCGACCAGCTGTGCATTTCTACAGACATATGCGAGCCGTATATGGTTGGTGACACTCAAACGGCCCTCTTAGACTCGTATCGCGCGACAATTCTAAATATCAATTTGGCTGTAACGTCGTGCGTCACTTTGCACCAATTCATTACATACCGCTGTTGTATCACAGCTTTCACGATGACGAGAGAGTCAAAGAGGTCGAGGTGTAGGGGTATTATTTCGCAGAATACTGCCTTACATAGCAAGTAGTGCTAAAACTGTGGGAAAAGAAGCCGTGCGCGTGGGTATAAAAGTTTTGGACGACGTTAGCGGCGGATCTAATTTCAAAGAAGCCGTAAAAACTCGCACTCGAGAGTCTCAAAGAAAATTGAAGAGGAAGGCAGTTAACAAAATCGCCGATATAATGAAAGATTCCAGTTATAAATCACGCGGCCCGCAAGCGCAGGCGTCAGTCGAAAAAGGCACGCGTATCAGTTCGCACGGTAGCAGCGCGCAAGAAAAATAAACGCGGGCGTACAGTGAGAAAGAAGAGGCACGCAGTGAGAAAAAAGATGAAGAAACCAAGTTTTAGAAGTGTCGAAGACATATTTGGACCTAAATAATATGGCTTTTTTACATTCCTATTCTTCGGAATACATGTCCAGCGAGTTGGATCGCTTTTGCCATCCACACAAACATCTATCGAAAACAGCAGCTTTTACATTACAAGCCTGTGTTTTCACTCGTCATTCCGAGCGCAAGCGAACATTATTTAGATCTCGCGCACACTATGTTATACATTTAGGCAAGAATTATACCAGCGGATACAGAAGCGGGAAATGTCAAAATTGCACCGATTAATAATTTTCTGCACTCTAAGTTCTATCAAGTCGACGTTTTTTTGAATTAAAAACTTGTTTCGCCGCCTAATAACGTTTATTCGTACCGAGCGTACATTGAATCATTGCTGAATTACTCACCCGCTGCTAAAGCATTGCGCTTGACAACGAGTCTTTGGTACGATGACACTCCGGAAACCTTCGAAGCATAAATCCCGAACGCACAGATAAAGAAATATCAATGTCACAATATCGCGAATCCCAAACCAATAAATCCACATACCCACAAATCTGAAATCCATAAATCTTAATACTACCAGTCGAAGAACCCCAAACTCATAAACCATCATGCACATATCCCATACCTACAAACCACGATTGCATAAAAGTCCAATTTCAGAAATGCGAAACTGATTTAGGAATGAATTCAATGTTCGTGGGTTTATAGGCTTGGGGTTTGTCTTACTGTTGGTTTGAGATTTATATTTGGGGTTTATAGATTTGGGTTTTATGGATTCGATTAATTCTTGTAATATTAATGGAAAATTTGGTGTTGTTAGTGCTATATCAACTAATAAATAAGCTGATAATTGTTTATTATAATGATGTAGAACGTTACATTTTAAATACTAGTATTTTAAAAAATTTCAATAACTTTTATGAAGTTTTACAATTAGTTTTATTCATTCGTTATATAATGAACAATAATGGTAGTTTTCAAAAAAGTATTTAAAGCATAAAGATTTTTTACACCAAGTACAGTGAACTATTGCAACATTATTGCAACTTTCAATCTCACAATGCGTTTTACAAGAATCACCAAAGCTGATGTCGACAGTGTTCTCAAATTTTCCAGGGTTTACGTCAAGGTAACCACTTTTGTATCAAGAATATTTAATAAGATTTTTATACCTTGGAGATAAAAATTAGTTGTGGACTACAGATTACAGTTTAATAATATTATTACGTTTATGCAATTCTATATCATAATCCATTAAAATTACTTTGTCTGAAAAATGTCTAACATAATTTTTCCAAATGCGAAAGCCAAATACGTCTAAAGGTTGAATTTTTCCGGTAGTTCCTGTAGGAATTTTTTTTATATTTATTTCTTTATTAGCAGGTGTAACTTCTTCGACTATTTTAGGGCAATGCCCACTCCAAGAATCTAATAATAATATACTTTTAGAACCAACTTTCGGAAAATATATTTTTTGTAACCAAATTTTAAAATGATCTGAAAAGAATTATATTTTTTAATCTTGTTGTATATTGTGCGGGTGTCATAGTAAAAAGTTTACTTTCGATGAATAAATATTGATAAATACCTGAAATCAGTTTTCCAGATTTTGATACTTCAACATGTACATTTGTAGGTCGAAATAAATTAGATACAACAATGGGTCCAAACTGGCCACTTTTTTCTTTTAAAACTAAAAAAAGTAGTGAAAGTAAAAAGTACTGATATTAAAGGTTGTATAGTATCGCTATGTGTTTTGGACGAAACTGATTGTACAACACACTGCACCTGTTTTTCTCCTTCAGTAGCTAATGTTCTACCAGAATGCATTTCTAATTGGAATCCGCTTTGATCAGAGTTGTATACATTTTCCATTCCTATCGCTTGTGCACATTGTTTAACATCAGTTACAAATTCATTAGCATGTTTTTCCAACTCGGCAGCACTTTCTTAAGTTTTTCTGGTTACGAATTTATTAATTTTTCTTGATACTATTTTGTGTATTTTCTTGAAACAATTGAGCCAGTACTTTGAAGCTTTAAATCTAATATCTTCGAAACCTATTTGCTTTTGAGCTTGTAATGCCCATTTACGCAAGTCTGAATCATGAACGACCAATCCCGCTTCAATTGCAGCTTTGAAATTTTCCAATGTGAATTGACATATTCTAGAAAATTTCTCTCTATATGTCCCTCCTTTATTCAACCCATGAGCTCAACGTCGCATCTGACGTATGGAATTTAATTTTTTCAACATTTTTTGTACTGATTCAAGACTCAAACTGTTTTTCTTTTTACTGCTTCTCCAGTATTCCACTGTTTTTAATTTATAATCGTATGACATATCTTCTTCATCTTTAGTACATTCATTTCTTGGTGAAAAAGCAGGATCTGGAAAATGATGCAGGATTTCATCTTCAACAGTTTCAGCTTCTATATCTTTAAATGGTTCTTGAAAATCGAACGTTCCATCTGTTATTATTTCCACTTAATTAAAATCATTCATTGCATCTAATAAAATCGTTTCAATTTTATTTTCGACCTCGATTTCTTTAAAATTAACTTGACTTTTCTCCATATTTAAAGATTGAAAAGCCGTAAGAAGAAGATTAATCACATTTATTGGATTTATTTTCATGTTGAATCCTATAAAATTAATTAGTTTATTTATAAAAAAGTTAAAATTAAAGTCTATTTTTAAATAAAAAATTATAGGTACCCAGCGCAAAAATAATTCTTATGGGCTACATATTGCCAAATATAGTTGCGATATATTGCACATTATAATTGCTACATGTGGTAAAGTATATAAGCAATATTCTGCCGCACAACAATTCAGGTACAGTGTAAAACCAAATCTAAGTATTCGAAGTTTAGAAAATTTATGCTTATAATTCTATTATCACAGATTTTACATCCCTTGCAAACAATCAAGACAGGTCGAAAGATGAAAATTAAAAATTAAAAACAATTACACCATCAAGCTGACACCATCGCTATTTTCAACTAGTATTAATTTATATAATCCCAGAAGTTAATTCGAGGTGGTAGAATATTAGAATATAATTTAAATATATTTGTTTGTATTTATTATGCTTGTGATAGAATCAGCAAAGTTTTGAACTTTATTCATTCTTTTTTATCACCTCTAAAGCGTCAATTAAAATCTGCATGTAATTCAAGTTACATTATTAGAATCTTAAAAAAATAAAATGATTTCACCTAATAAATTAAATTTTTAAAATAAATATTATAGTTCTTACTTTAATTATGCTATCAATTTTATCAACTAGTCATAATTATAATTTATTTTGCTAAATGTATGAACAATTTAATATTATTTCTACATTCTTGCTTATATCATATATGGGCTGTATATGTGTGATATATTGCAGCTGAAGTACGGCAGTTTATTGCTAACATATTTTCCCACAACTACAATAAGTTTACTGTAAACCTCTTACTGTAAACTTTATAATATTCCAATAAAAAATAACTTGATAGGACAGGTTTAGGAATTCGAATGTATGGCTTTGTGAATTTGTGAAGTTGGGTTTTGCGGTTTGGGATTCGTTGGTTAAGGGTTTATGAGTATGTGCCTTCGGGGATTTATGGGATTAGGGTTCGAGCGTATGTAGTTTTGGGATTTAGAGTTTGTGGTTTGAGGATTGTGTATTTAAGATTAGGGGTTTGGGATTCGTGAGTGTGGGAATTGTGGATAGGTAGGTTTGGGGTTTCTAGGCTTGGGGTTTGTGGGCTCGGGATTTATGGACTTGGCGTTTGTGGATAAAAATATACTTGGAAAATTTAGTTTTACCACTATAAAATATAAGGTATTCAACCCTCAAAATTTTAAACCTATACAGTTTTGTTACTTGATTTACGATTTTTTTTTTTATTTTGTCTTATTGAAAAATATCAAATAGTACCGAAGATATTGAAACAAACGTGATTTTGGAGTTGACTTTCTAGGGTGGTTATCGTTCTCTAAAAGTAAATATTAGGCGATAAAAAATTTCGTATGTCCTACTTTTCAATACTCTATAACATCACAATTTTATCAAAATCGGGGGTTCATTCAATGTATTATTTGTCTGTATTGCTTTATAGTACGATTTAAGGGTAGCTACCATCTTAATAAAAAGTTATGCGGAAATACCGAAACTCGTCAACTTTCTTTTCTCATCCTGTATTAGAAAAACAATTCTTTATATTTTTGTAACTGTTCTGTAAAATTCTAGACGAAAAAAATGCTTGGAAAATGTAGTTTTTCCCCTATTAAATTTAAGGGTTGCAACCCTTACTATCGAAGCCTATGTACTTTTGTTGCGTTTCTTGTGACAATTCTTTTCCATTTTGTTTTATTGAAAAACAAGGTTTTCACCCCCTTAGAGTGCGTATCCGCCGATAAACAAAATACTTATCTCCTGCTTTTCAATGCTCTATAATAACACAATTTTATCAAAATCGGGGGTTCATACAATGTATTTTATTTGTCTGTATTGCTTTATAGTACGATTTAGGGGTAGTTCACCCCCATAAGAAAAGATTATGTGGAAATATTAAAACACGTCAACTTTCTTTTGTTATTGTGTATTAGAAAAACATTTCTTTATATATTTGTATCCGTTCTATAAAATACTCGGAAAATTTGTTTTTTTTCCTATTAAATTTAAGGGTTGGGTTGCAACCCTTACTATCGAAGCCTATATACATTTGTTGCGTTTTTTGTAACAATTATTTTTCATTTTGCTTTATTGAAAAATGTTTTCGGTGTGAGTTTCGGGCGTGGTTTTCGCCCCCTTAGAGTGCATATCGGCCGATAAAAAAAATACGTGTCTTTTATTTTTTTATGTATTATAACATATCTCAGTATTATTGAAATCGGGGGGGGGGGCACCTGGGGTACTTTCCTTGTTAGTTTTATAATTATTGGAATATAAAATGTGAAATTTACATCTTTTTTCTTATGTGACTTAAACTCGCTCATTTATCCATTAGTTTTTTCCTGTTTGAGTCCCCCTTATATACATGTATAAAAGTAAATTCTACTTGATAATAACTTTTGTCAGTCATATTTGTGTCATACTTTTTATCTTACTTTAATAGTTAATATTTCGTAAATATAAACCGTTTATATCAATATAATTTTCTCAGAAGAGCGTATTTTGATCTTGAACTAATATTATACTTTAACCAAAGCAAGCTTGTATATATATTCTTATTATTCAATTCTGAGAAAAAACTAGTAACCGTCTAATTCCTACGGCGTGTCATCTTATAACGGTGATTGTTTTATCTTAACCGCCTACACACAGATGAAGGCGGAGGGAAGTGATCTTGCAACTAATACTTCGCAGCATGGTTTCTTTATATGTAATTTGATCTCGAGAAAAAGTTGTATCCGTCATTCTTTATCTTTTCCTATCCCTTTTTCACGTCATCATCTTATAACCGTCATATTTTCTCCAGCCCCTTTGTACAAGCAGGTCGCAAGAGCTTAAATCAGTTGCCTGTGGTCACTCTGCGTGTGCATACACGTCGTGATATTTTCTGTCAGTCTTGTTGTAAAAAAGTTCCATTCCAAGAAAAATTGCAAGTAACGAAACCGTGATAAGCGTTAATAAAAGCACAACATCGTGTAATATGTAGGTTTCAACTACATATGCGTTAAATAAATCAAACTCGAAGAGAGTTGCTGTTGGCTACGAGTGTGTTGGTGACTATTACAAAGCAGTTGAAAAACTTTGCGGTTTAGGACAGCCTACGAGGTACGCGACTCTGGATATATACAGCTGGGAACTGATCGACGACCAGATGGATACTATAAGAGCCTACTTGTATCACTCGTACGCTTTCTACCAAGAACTTGGAGAACCATCGAAAACAGAATTACCGCATCATGAGTTATATTACACAACGGCGTTAGGGCTAGAACAATCGATATTTTCGACAAGTCAAGTAGCATGCCTGTAGAACAAGAAGGTCAAAATATGGATGAGACGCAGCAATTGTTTGTAGTCCATGCAAAAAAGTTGAGATGAACGAGAATACTCCAGGAATCATCATGAAAAAAACCACATTTGACGGACTTGGAGATATGCGTTAGTGTATTAGCTTAGCTTGAAAAATATTCAGTTATAGTGAATCGTTGTGTCGATTTTACGTTAAAATATTTAAAAGATGTATTTGCGATGGCACGCTCATATGTTCGCGCGCAGTCGCGAAATTCATACGGTCAAGCTAGGACCCACTACGAGCGCGAGCGAAATCGTGCGTACAGTGGAACCAGCATTGCCTAGCAACGCTGGTGACGTCACACCGCTACCGATTGCCGCCGATTTGAGAGCCTTTATAACGCGGCGTAAGCTCTCAAATAGTAGCTCGCGACAGTATTTGCCTGGTGCTTTAGGCGTGTAAGGAGCTCCTTTACGCCTGAAACTCGTAGAGTCCAAATCAACGCGACTATCTGGTGCTCCAGTAGTCGGGTTGCTAAGACCCGGGTCGAATATCCTCAGTGCTCCAGGGTTAGACTGTCACACAGGTGCTCCTGGTGACGGTATAACCATCTGGCCCCACCGTTCCGGCTAAGTCTAAGGCGCTGCTTGACTTAATCAGAACATGGAATAATACGAGCCACCCCGCTACACTTTCGGTCTTTATTCAATGCGCTGGTGCTCTAGGTAGTGAATAAAGACTAACGTGGCGAACTCGCCCTCTCCGCCTCTGGTGCCCCAGGGTGAAAGAAACGAGGATCAATAACCTGCACGTGAGGTGCTCCTCCGTGCACGCCGAGCGTGCTACACTGATACCCGCCGCTTTTGGTATACATTTAGGCATTATACCCGCGTTCTGTGAAATGCCGGTAACTGAGGTGCCCCTCGTTACCGACACTATTAAGAAATCATCGTAGAGACGTCGCGTCTGGACTGGTACCTTCGTTAGGACCACCAGAATCCGTAGGGTGTCAGTAATTGGGTCACCGTATCCCAATTACTGGATTCACTCATATTCGTGAATACAAGCCTCCCCCGAGTACATATAACTTATCCGCGCTGGAATAGCTCGTCGGTACTAGCCTCATAATTGTAAAACTAAACTGAGAATCATCGATAATTACAACTCGTCTTATTTTTACTTTGTTTCAGGCATCTCTAAATGTCTTCCACCACCATCTATGGAATAAATATTTTATTTTTATTATTTTTCATAAACAGTTGTACTATTTATTCACGAGTTCACCCCTTCCCTAAAACCCTGGTTTACTCGAGCATCCGGGGGAAGGTCTTAACGTTACATATTAAAGGCCGAACGTGTGGATAAAACGAAATGTATTCTTAAAGACTTAGATGTATTCAAGCAATTCATAAATCCAATATTAATAAAAAAATTAAATCAATATTCGAAAATACTATAAATAATACGGTGATAATACGGTGATAATATAATACGGTGATGTATTAGAAATTATTTTATTAGAAATCTATGCAAATGGATTGTTTAATTTGGCAAAAGATTTACACGATATGGTTTTGGCGATATAAGTTTTGCATAAAGTTATAAAAAGATTTTGACCAACAATATACATGTAAAAGATAAACCTGTTGTCATTATTTGCATATTTACCTTATCGTTACCCAACCTTTAATTTAAGTCCATTTTAACTCCATATTTAACTATCCAAATTAGTATAAAAATAATAGTAACAAAATATTTCATTTGTCTGCTTAAAACTGCATTCGAGTCTCATTCTCTTAAAAAAGATTTGCTGTACACCGACGCCAACGCGTAACGGTAGAGATTTATCTTAATATAAACACGCGATAATCGCATAGTTGATCATTTCTCTTTGGACCGGCGACACGTCAAGACGAACTATGCGCCAACCATTAAGCAAGCTCTCTACGAGCCAACCAGGCAAAAGCGATAAGCAGTCTCTCATCGAGCAATCTAAAAACTAAAACTCTGCACACAAGAGTTACTCCACCAATACATATTCTTTTCCACGGAAAGCCGGATATAAAAAATATAAATAATATCTTTATACTTCGTATATACAAAAAATGGGTCCTTTTAAGGACCACAATTTCATTTATAACGTAGAACACTGTAGAAACGTATATGAGGCGTTTCACGTCAACTCTCCAAGCACGGCACGCGAGCGCCAAAACACGCTGGGTTCAACTCTTGTTTAAACTACCTCAATGAACTCAACAAAAATATGTAAAACATAGATTTTGTGTATTTTTTTCTCAGCTTTCCAATGGTGTAAGTATTTTTTCCGAAATTTTTTATTTTCACCTTTAAAAAATATAAAATATGTTATATCTCGAAAAGTGTATTTTTAATATTTTTTTTAATACTTTTAATCGAAAGCTGAGGAAATTTTACATAGAAATCAATGTTTTGCACAGAGAGCAAATAATATTTACTATAAGATACACAAC
>UELU01085649.1:8663-29863 GCA_900490025.1 Megastigmus dorsalis
GGGGGGGGGGAAGAGAGCGAGAGAGACACCTGAAACGCTGAGCTCTCCTCCGCAGCTCGATTTTTCAAGACAACCGCGCAAAACGAAGGCTTCATCCGTAGCGAACGCCTGGCGCGCCACTGCAGCTCTCCACCTCGACGCTTCCTCCATCAGTCGCGATTGGCCGAGCGCACTGCAGCTTGACGAGAAATGGCGTCGTCTACGCGCCCGTGGAAGGATAAATGGGACTCGGGTGTCGCCGAGATTTCCCTCAGGTTTTCCACTCTCTCTCTCTCCCTCTCTCTGCATCCTCTCAGAGGTTGATGCGATGCGGCGGGGGCACCGAAGACGCGCTCTCGAGATACTCTAACAACGCTCTCGAGAGATCGTACTGGACACCAAGTCCATTTCGTAGCTTATGGTCTTCGCTAAACGTACTCCTGCGTATCCTCTCTGCATAATCCCCGCCGGTATGCCAAGTGTCGTAGCGTTATTGTTGTTGTTCTTGGTTCTTGTTGTTGTTGTTGTTGTTGTTGTTGTTGTTGTTGTTGTTGTTCGCAAATCGTCTTTCGAGATTTTCGAGGGACACGAGGGAAACATGACTGCACAGCCTTGGCCACATGCACAAGGTATTTGTTGAGGCTGCGTTACTCCGCCGCACAGGGCTTTTTGGTCTGATGATGTATTGCCGCTGCTGTGCTGCGCTGACCCGATTCCCGCGGAGTTCTGCATTTAAATGCGTGCGTGTATGTGGGTGTGTGTGTGTGTGTGGATGGGAGGGTACGAGTGATTGTGATGTTGCAGTTTCGGTGCTTTGCTGCGCTGCGCTACTGCTACTGCACGATGTGCTTGCGTGGTGCGCATATATGATACATTGTTAAATTAATATCTTTTGTATGGCTGCGGGTCTTGCGCTAAAATTGCTATGTAGGTTGTTGTCGGGAATGACGCAAGGGGCAGCGGTACGAATAGAATGATATTTTTGAAGAAATTGTCATCGCTGAATAGAAAGCCCTTTTGAATATTTCTGCGTTGAAAGAAATTGAAAGAATTCAGAGAACGCAGTCTGGAATGAGTAATTATTCCTGACGAAATGCAACGAAGATTAATTATTTCCGCGAATAAAAAGAAAAAAAAAACACACGGAGTATCTCTCTCCGCAGAAAATATTCATTTCATCCTGTATACTTCCGCACACTCAATGTCACATCCCCTTCCGGGAACTTTATCGATTAAGCAGTAAAAGAAATACAATCTTCCTCGACGATTCCATTTGCGAATCAATTCCCTCGTAAACTCCAATGTAACCTTAAACACTTGTTATTACACTCGTTCATAAATAACGCAGCGAAAGATCGAATCGCAAACTCGCCTAGATCGAATTACAATCACGCGTCCTGTAAAAAAATTTCAGAGGAAATCCCTCGCGAAAGATCGTCGTCATCGCCAAGTATTTTCCTTCAACGCGAACGTTCGCTTCCCGAAATCTTGCACAGCCATCCGGTGTCTCGAAACAAAGACCATCGAAACAAAACCAAAGCCGTAAAACACACGCGCTAACAAAGCACATCAGACGCCGAATTATTCATAACATCGACGGGGGAACAAAAAGGAAGCCGTCCAACTCATCTCAACGAATTCGATAAAAGAAGCAGACGCGCGCGGGGTTATCCGTAACGCCTCGCGCCGACACGCGCGAAAATCAATGAGTCTGATTCTGCGGGCCCGCGACACCGTAAGGGGCGGCGGATGCATAGGGATCGACTTTGCATAAATTCAATTTTTCCGGGAGAGTCGCGCGCGTCGAGGGACGAGAGCAAGAGAGGGAGAGAGAGAGAGAGGGAGAGAGAGATGAATAGATAGATATAGATAGATAGAGAGAGAAAGAGAGAGGGAGACGTCATTTTGCACAGGTTGACTCCCCAATTTACGAGGATATCTCTCCTGTGTGCGTTCGGCTTTGCGCTTCCTTACTACTCGCCGGGGACAGATTTCCGCTTTAAAACAATATCCTCGAGACGTGTGTCTTTCCCTCGCTCTCTTGCCAAGATATCAGATGTACTGCAGCGATGCTGGGAGAGAAAGAGAGAAAGAGAGAGAGATAGAGAGAGAGAGAGAGAGAGAGAGAGAGAGGGAGAGGAAAAAAGTGTGTCCCGAGGAAAAACGTGGATTTTTCGAGATGGAGCCTTGAGAGCGTGTGCGGGGGTAGGGTTTAATGCGAAGGTGGGAGGAAGCTGTTTATTCCGTGTGTGTGCCGGTGATTTATGGCCGACGGAAGATTTTCTGAATTTTATATTTATTTATCAAGCGCTGAACGGTCGTTTGTTATCGTTGAGAGCGCAAAGGGGTTCAACCTTGACCTGGTGAGTGAAAATTCAAAATCGGAATTCATCATTTTCGTCCGTGAGGACATAATTTTCGTTCATTGCCAATCGCGTAACTCGCAGCTTTGATTCCCATAAACAAGTTTCGCGAGAGGAAAAGTTGTGAAACCAAAACCGCCGAAAATTCCGGCCAACTTCGGGACTTCGTCGGGTAAAAAAAGAACCGCAGAGGACTCGCTGAAGAAAATGAAACTATCGAGTGGCGCAAGAGAACCGGAGAAAAGTAGAATCCCCGCTTGAGTCAGAGCTCTCCCTCGAAGCATCATCAGAGCATGGATATCAAAAGCTGTCCCCATAGACGTGTAAACATCTCGTCCCCTTCCATCCCTGCGCTCTTCTCCGAGGGTTTTTCATCCTTTCCTCTCCTTCATCTCCCCGTCGAGATTATATCCTTGCAGACTCTCTCTCTCTCTCTCTCTCTTGACGCACTCCGCGATGTATATAGGAAATCCTGCGAACCGAATTCACCGTGTCCGGTTTCGCTAAAGTGCCGGGGAAGGTATATGAGAGAGGAAGGCGAGGATCGATGTAACTCGATACCCACCGCCGCCGCGCGCGGTTGTACGCCCGGGAGAGAGAAATGTTTGGCCTGGACCGACAAAACCGATCCGCTGCGCTTTCAACCGTCTACTGCCACCGCCACCTTTCGCACTCACGCCTAGCGGTGTTATTAAGCGTTTTCGCCTGACGTATTTTCGAATGCTTTGGCTCGGGGAGTTTGGCTGTCGATTGGCTGCGGTCGAATATTCATCTGGGCCTTTTGGGGATGTTTTTTGGGGGAGCGATTGGTTGGTTCTGTGAAATAGTGAAATTTCACCGATGGAGTACTAAGTATATTCGAGTAGAAAAATAGCGGAGACGTTGTTTTGCTTGTATTGTTTCTGATTTGAGTGTGTGATGGATTGATGTTTTGCCGCTGGTTGAAACTTAAACGAGTTTAACGAGGACACGAGGAGCGGTTATATGGTCTCGTGTTGATCGATTATTTTCGTCTGTCTTCTATTGAAGAATGGATGACCCTGAGATAAACGAAAACGCGACTTAAGCTTTTTACTTTATATACTCGTCCATCGCTCTTTCCAACTAATGCAATCTTTTTTGGGTGTAGGTTTTTCAGCAAATACAAAAGACAGATTTATAAGAATAACACGCACCAGAGACATGTTTACGTTAAATTTATCAAATACTAGCGCTCGACATGCGTACAAAATTCAATATTATTCACTATTCAAAATAATTCGTAAAAAGCAGTCAACCGTGTATTTATAAAAAATTAAGCTTAATCATCCGAAACACGTTCAGCAAATTTTCAATAAAAGATACACAGAGCTAACGGGGTGAGCGTAACTATTATTTTTTCAACAAGTTTACCAATTTCGAAACATTCATTTGCTTCTTTGATCGAGTTAGCCGAGAGCTACAAAGTCAACCAAACTCGGTGATCCCGTGCAAACTTTGCGCATTGGATTGGCCGTTACATAAAATACGAATTTATATTTGTTCAACGTAAACACCGAAAAATATCGGAATGATCCTGTAGCTTCATTTAGTTTTGATTATCGGAGAGGTCTCGCTTTTACAGTGCTTTAATTAAATAAATTATATCGATTTAGCTCTTATCCGTTGAAATGAGCAACACTATTTACATTGGATCATCAATGCTTTATTTGAATAAAATATTCACCTCTCGCGTCGTGCTCTTTTCGGATAAATAACATATTCGTAAAATGAGGATCTTTGCATTTTACAAAATGCTGATGAATAAACGTCGCAATTAGTATAACCATTAACTTATTCAATCGAATTAATCAACATAAAATTATGTAATCAAAATTCGCAGCGCGAATAATAAAAAATTCAAAATCGGGCTTACGGGTTTCATCAAGTCCAGAATCCAGTAGCTCCACGAATAAATCATCGGATCAACAAACACTAATTCTCCGGCAAAACAAACTCAAAGTAATATTCTCATATTGTCCGACACAACGCAATCCGATTCGCAGCAGTCCCCAAAACTTCGTCCAATCTAATACTCGCACACAACCGCCTCGTTAACATCCACCGACCAAATAAAAAAAAAAAAAAAAAGGAGAACGTTCCAAAATAACGTCGCACTTTTGAATTTCAATACGTGCTCGGACGCATATGAAACCCACCCTTATATTTTCGGCATTCTACACACACACACACACACACACACGTGTATATATAAGAGCAGAGGGGTTGATGATGATCGGCGAGGCTGCAATGGCGGCGGCGGCGTATAGCGAAGGCAATCAGCGCATTGCAATTTATCAGCGGCCGCGGAGGTCCTGCGGTGTCCGGCTCTCGGGCCGGTAATAAATTAAAGCGTATTTTATTTGGCCCGCTCTCTCCCTCGTATAACCGCGTTAAATATTTATATTCGCTGGGCGGCTATAGTCTCGCCCGCGGCCAAATACCGATGGCTGTAGTGTACTGCATTAACGCGGCGGACGCTGCACGCGTGAATTACATCGACGTGGGAGGTTGCCGAGTGTCGCTCTTTTTCTTTTTGGAGAAAGATGAAGGAATCGGATGATTTTTTTTTTGCTAAATTAATCTGGCGCTTATGCGTGGTTAATCGGTAGATTTTGAAGAACGGTTTTTGCGCGTTTCGGATGGTTTGCTGATTATAAAAACGACGGCGAAGCTTACATTTAGCAAAATATACATATAATCTATTTGAATATACGCTTATGTAAATATGCGCGCTTTTTTAAAATATTTTATCCTGCTGATATGCTGTATCCACATATTCGGAGACGTTAAATTAAACATTTTTATGGACTCTGTATGATATCATTCATATAACTGACTAGCACCCCCCGTCGCGGCTTCGCCCGCGCTATAACACATAGATGGTAGATTTATAAAAATTGATGAAAAATGATAGAAATATAAACAAAACGTCCTTACCCCCCGACCCAATAATGTTTGCCTGCGGCTACAAAACCTAGCCTATGCTACTCCACGATGCCAAAAATGCATCTTATCAAAATTTTGTTGTAATCGGTTAAGTAGTTTTTGAGATTTTGTGACGTGTACAAACAAACGCTGTCTCTTTATTATATTAGTATAAGATAAGATATGCAAACAGTAAAAATGTATATTGCAATAATGAAAATGACACGAAAATTAAAAGTTTTTTTTTATATACACTGCTTGAAACTTCTATAACGCAAATACACACATTCTTTGCGATGTAATTAAAAAACTCGAAAATAGAGAATTAGCTGAAAATTTAGTCAGACGTTTCACTAAATCTCGATTATTACTTTGGTCCATATTCCAAATATTAAATCCCATGTTAGCTTGTAGGAAAACCGCCGCTTTTTTCATTAAATCGTTCGCTTAATTCTTTTTTAATTCCACCAGCCTATGTACAAGTAACTATGTTTACTTCTGTGTAGGAGTGTTGCATGCAAGGATTTGTAAAGGCGACAAGTTCGTCTCTAAACCCTTTTTGTAATACTATTTCATGGTCAATAAATACAATACTAATACAATTATACCGTAAATGAAATTTTCTCATACGCAATGGGAAAGTACACGGATATTCCGAGTTTTTAAATTCAACGTACATCTCCTATGCCTACTCATCAACCAATAGCATATACAGTATAAAAATTAATCGTTTAAAAATTAGTACAAACATAATCACATACGTAGCCTATATTAATTATCCACGAATATAATCTCCAACGCGTGCATCACATAATCAACCCCACCGCGTATCCTTAGATATATAACTGCGAGAACACCAACAAACAAAAAAAAAGCGAGAATTTCCGAGTATTATATATTCCGCGGCAGACAGACAAAGGCTAATTGAGATAATCAGTCGATAACACAGACACTAGCTACAGGCGCTTGACCCATCGAAATTCAGTTGCGCAAGCCGAGAGAGAGAGAGAAAGAGAACATCGATTTTCGGAGCTGCAGCAGCGCAAAGCCGGAGAGCTAATCGGCCGTCGTTCGCTCGCGTATTCTAAATGCGTTTAAACGCGTTACGCGATTATTAAACGCGCCATCACGTGCGCGCCTGCCTCTGTGCATGTGTATGTGTGTGTGGATTTCACTAGCGCAACTGTCGAAACGACGTTTCTGTGATCGATTGATGAGGCTACGGGAGGACACGGATCTAACGATGGCTTTTTTTTTTACTTTCGATGACGGTTTGCATTTTATGGTTTTTACGTGGGGGGGGACTCGCTATAATTAGATTCTGATCTCTTTCAATTTTCTGCGCTACTAATTGTGTATAAATGTTGATTTAATCTTTTATGGCCGTTTGAGACGCGCGCGGCAAATGGAACGGGTATTTTTTTTTGTTAAAAAAAGGAAGGATAGTTCGTTTTTTCCGCTCTTTAAGTTTGCAAAAAAAGCGTTGCAGGCTCTTCTTTCGCTACCTTCTCTCTCTCTCTCTCTCTCTCTTTTTTTTTGCAGCTGTAAAAAGCGTAACTGCTTTAAGAGCCGCCCGCGCCGGAGGAGATAAGTGCGGAAAAAAGAAAAGCACTTATTTTCAAGAAAGGAGTCAATCTTCTCGAGTGATAGTTTTCTGTTTATTGCAAAAAGAGGAAGGAGGGGGGATCTTTGAGTGCACTTCTCTCTCTCTCTCTCTCTCTCAGGGCGAGCGATTCTTGTATCAATGCTTTTCAATCTGCTTATAGTTTTACTATACATAATTTATCATTAAAACCTGGTAGTGGTTCTTGTTAAATTTCTTGTTAAATTGCATCTATATAAGTTATCTTCTTATACTGATTTAAATTATCTTAACAAGATGATTCTCAAGATAAGGAATACTCGTGCGGATATTAAATTTTTAGTTAGCGGTTGTTAAAATAATAACCTTACGAATATTAATATCCACAATTGCCTGTTCATAATCCATTAACGATTTATCAAGCGATCTTTAAAACAGGAAAAATGTTCAACAGCTCGCGATTATCAAGCCCAAAACTAAAATCCCAGCCCTCAAAGTCTCGAAACACCCCCACTATTTCATATACCCACCCACGCGCTGTCACACTATCGTAATCCTATATATAGGCCTCTCGCACGCGCACACATGCATTATAACCCGAAATGCTTTTTAGAGGTGGGGCGTAACAGTAGAGGGCCAAGGGCCTAGGGTCGCTTCATTCGGTATTTTATGGCGGTTACTCCGGGCGGCGGTACGGCGAGGATCTCTCTCTCTCTCTCTCTCTCTACATATATATGTATATATATATGGCCCTATTCTCGATAAGGTGATAAGCTCAAATGTATTGGCTCCCATCAAATCGTACGCTTTACTGCTATAGGCGACCCCGCAAACGTCGAACGTTTTCCCACCATCCCACGTATACACACACATACACATAGCCACACGTATATGTATATATATATATATATATATATATAGAAGTGCAGGATTCCGCTGCAGACGCGTTCGCGCGATGAAGCGACTCTTGCGCTTTAGAAATCTTCGACGCGCGAGAATGTGAGCACTTTCTTTCTTTGTTGGGTACCGTTTCATTCTTTCCGTTCCCGTTCTCTCTCTGGGTGTGCGATTTTTTTTTTCTTTTTCTCACTGCCGGGTTGGGTTGTATAGGACACCTTTTTCTATCATTTCGACTCGCTTTGCTTCTTCCAGTCAATTTCGGCTTTTACTTTTATTGGTCGACCCTTCGGGAGGAGGATCGTCATCGAGATGCTCGACAGTCCGGAGATTTAGCTTCTTCTTTTTCCCCTTTCTGCTGGTTTACTTTTTCATTTTGTTTCGAGATATTTTCTCTTTTGCCCTTAGTCCTTTTTTTTTTGTTTGGAAAAAATAAAAACGACGCTTGTTTGGAATTCAAAATAAAGGTAAATTCTATTTGATCCGGTCTTTTAATCGAAGTACGTCCACAAGTCTGCGTCCATCCATCTATCGTCGGCACACGCAGGTTCTTCATAAATCAATCCCGTACTCCAGCAAAGCCGCAGATCGGTAAAATCCACAGTGACCCACAAATCAGAGCCGACGAGTATCTCGTCAATTCCCATCTCTAAACGACGCACGTATACCACACTCCAACAGGGTATATTTATATATACACATAAGTATAGGTATATACCTACATATATATAAGAGGGAGTCATCGCGTGGATCCGGAGGGGATCGGAAGCTCCGTCATCGTCGGCGCGTAGCTCCGCTAATTTTGTTTGCCGGGCTAATCCGCTTCCTGCGATTCCGAGCCCCGGCTGTACCAGGCGACAGCCAGGGAGCGTTATCGACTTTCTAGTCAAATTCAGGGAAGCCTCGGTGCTCTACGCCGGTATACAGCACGGACGCACACTGTCGCAGGGCTATCGGCTAATGCCATCGATCGACGCTCGCGCTACCACAGCCTCTAGTTTATATATATACGTATATGGGAAGATCCGATAGCGTTAGGTGGAATTTCGTCTGTGCTCGCTTCAACTATCTTGCTTACTCTCTAGAGCTGGATACGCGTAGATAGCGTACGGCGGGAGACTTAAGTGGCTGTAATTAAAGATGGCTATTAACAGCCTTGTCGGGGGGGAGGGTTTGCAGGGTCTTGTCGTGCGGTTGCTGGACGACAGAGGATTTCGTGCAGAACGACGCGACTTGGCACTGGTTTCACTGTCGTGCGGGCGAGGAAGCTTTCTATTGTAGATGATGTTCTTTCGGAATAATTTCTCGGGGAATGTTACTTTTTCGTGATGTTGAGTGTCGAAACTATAATGGATAAATTTAGACTCTCGTTATACTTTAATGAATGAACATGCATTGAATAGCCCTAATACTTTGAATCAGAATTTATTCCTGAAGTTTTAACAGACTCGTAAAAATTATATAGCTATACATAATAAAATCGTTCCGCGCAAAATATAGAAATTCTAAGAATATCGTAAATAAAAAGATATTTATGTAGAATCAAATGAAATTCGCAAGAATTCGAAGTTCATCTGTGAAAAGATTGAGCGAGGCCTTATATCACGTCGACCTCGTAGGGGGAAGCCGGCAGCACAAGAACAAACAGCTACAGAGAAGCTCGAGAAGAGAAAACAAAGTGCGAGTTCCATTACACGGCAGCGAGCCACACGGAGCTTTCTAATGGCAGCAATTCAAAACAGCTCTACGTCCACATGTACAATGCGCATCAGACTGAGAGAGAGAGAGAGAGAGACGTGCGCGCAGACACAGAATCCGATTATCCATGCGCGAATCATCATCACGCGAAAGCGAGCGCATAACAGCGAGGGGTAATCTTTCGAATGAGATCGGTCAGCATGTAAATGAGTCTGGGCTCGCGATGTTTCGTTGAGCCGATATTACCCAGCCTTTGAAACTAAAGAGAAAAAATTACGTTTTTCTTCTTTAGAAATATGGTTTAATGAAATTTTTTAGATTTTTTAAACAACGCGTTACGTTCAATTTTATACTTTATCGAAATTCTGAACAATCGATTGAGCTTCGCGGCAAAATATGCTTTCTTTCTTAGACGGCCCGAAAGGAAGCATATTTCGCGATAGCTGTAGTTCTCGGCATAGAAAGCGGGTGAAATTTTTATCGCAGTTAAAAAAAAACGCCCCATTATTCAAGGCGATAGTGCCGGTTTAGAGCCGCGAAGATCCAATTTTTGCTAAAACGCTGAAACGCTTCCCGCGAACTTTTATCGAGGAGAGGGAATCGTATGTATAAGCGCGGGAGGCCGCTCGTAAAATAAGTAACGCTAATAAAACACTATCTTTCGCAAAAAGCAATTCACGACACGACCTCTCCCCCATCCGTCCCACTCCCCGAATTCTCCTTCGATATTCCAAAAATCCTCGCGGCAGATATACCCTCGATTGTATTCGGGTACAATAATTTCCTCCCTCGTTTTTCCTCCCACAAGTGAAAAGTCCACGAGAGTTTGGAGGGCAGAGGCAATTTTACCACAGTTATAACCCACCGAGATTTATATCTCCACGCGCCGATGAACCTCGGCGAACTCTCATAGCTGAATGTCAATTACTCGAGGCCTGGCTGTAGAGACCCAGGTTGAGGCTGTACGTTCGACGCTTACCCCATAGACTAAGATATTTCTCTCCGTGGCGTCTGTGTGCGTGTGCGGCTCGATTCTCTCTCTCTCTCTCTCTCTCTCTCGCGCGCGCGCGCGCGCGCGCGCGCGCGCTTTACGAGATTCGACGGGATTCTCTCCGCTCCGATTTTGATAAGTCTTTACTGCCCTTGGGATATCTTCCTTCCTTCGCTCTTTATTTTTATCGTCCACTTTCAGACCTGCCACGAGATTCTCGATTATGCACTCCATCCCCTCTCTCTCTCTCTCTCTCTCTCTCTCTCTCTTTCCCTCTCGCGTTCGCATATATATATATACGTATTGCAATACTTTTTTCTGCACCTTCTCGAGTTACTGCTTGTAATCCTTGCGGCTTGTGAATTTTGGGTCTTGCGTTGTCTCCGAGGGGTCGACACTTGCTCTGCTTCGCGCCGCGACGCCCCTGTTTTTTTTTTACGCGATTATGCGACGTAAGCTGATATCTTGGTCTTTGATGGGTGTTAGCTGCAAAGAGACGTTTATAATAGTGAAATTCGCATTTCCTAGAATTAACATTGTTTCAGCGAGAATCATGAAGAATCAAATTGTTTCGAAAATTAATTCCTACAACATTAATAAAATTCAGTACTGAATGAATGCAAATTAATTTATGCGCGAATGAAATCGTAAATTGTTTAAAATTATTAAAACATAAATTCAATTAATCTTTGATATGGATATCAATTTCATCTTTATACGAAAACATTATTCACGTTTACGTACGATGAGAAATAAAATTTTTTAATCATGTTTTATAAAAATATAACGTCCATAACTTTATACTAATTATGAGTTATATGTAAAAAACACGTTCAATTCGATACTTAATTTGGAATCAACTCCATCGAGATAAGCTTTAAAGAGCTGAGATTATGAAAAATTGCTACGGCCAACGTTTCCTGTGAAATTTGATATCGACGAAACGAGGGAAATCGATGAAATTGCAAGACAGAAAAGTTTTTGCCAGTAACGTTCTTTTTTTTTACTATTTTAATATTTCTTCGAGCGCGATATTATGAAAATTTCCTTGAAGTGCTTTAAAGCTTTTTATGCGGAATTCAATTTACCTTTCTTACTGTAAATTCAACTTCCACTTTTTTTCTCAACATTTTCTCTTAATTTTTCTCGCTCTTTGAGGTGAAATTTTCTAGTTACGAACTTGTTCGTAAAGTTTCCCAGAGACTCTTTATGTGAATTATCCTAATAACTCAACTTTTATGTAACCGACTTTTCAAATATCATTGATTATTTTTGTCGACTCGCTGGGAAGCTCGTTACGCCATCAAACGAACAAATACGCTAGCAAAGTTTTCGGAATTTTCCACTTTATCGAAAAACGTTTCATTTTAATTACGAGCCAAGAACTCGTTTAACTGTGCAAAAAAATTATTTTTCGCAAAATCCAATTAGCTACTTTGAAAAAGCAATTTCGCCGCGCATTCCCGAAAATTCCAATCTCCCGAAAAAAACCTGGCCATCGCAATCGCATTAACCGCGCGGATAGAAATGAAAGGTCGCGATATATCGGGGGTGAAAGTCGCCTCTCCAGGAATCTCTCGAGGCGAATGTTTGGCCTAGGTAAAAAGTAGCGATTAATAGGCTCGCGAGCTGCTGGTCTCCGAAGACGTCGTCGTCGTCGTCGCGCGCCTGAAAAAACAAAGTCGTGCGTGGGACACGGATAAAAACCAGGGGAGAGAATGGCGACAGCGACTGCGAGCCGAGAAAAAGGGACAGGAGCCGCGCATAAACGGAAAGGGGAGGAGGAATAAGAGAGGGAAAAAAGGTGGATCGGCTTAATCGAATGATTCTAGTCGACTGATCAATTTCATACGGTCGCGAGTTGGCCTCGTGCGGCCGAGCGATCCATCAACTCGGCTTCGTTGTCGCCGCCGCTCGCCTTCTTCTTCTTGCTCGACTCCCCTGCTATTTCATATGTGTGTGTGTGAGTGTGTGTAGATGTGCGCGAGGAGTCCCTTGTGATCCCTTTCCGTTTGTTTTGACAATCGCCTCGCGCTCTATCAAAGGGAAAAAGACCTGCAGCTTATAGAAAGAATAAAGAAAGTCGTTGGCCGTGTATAGTATGTTGATGGTTTCGCTTTGCTGTCCTTCTGGAATTTACTATTCGATTTTTCTGTGCACGTTATCAAGAGAGAAGATAATGTTGAGATTCTAAATAGGCTTTTATCAATTTTCTACTCGCTAATCACATTTTCATTTGTGCGCATATTTTAAATGAAGTTACACAATTTTTTCAATTTTATTAGCTTTAACCAACCTAGTATCGTTATTATTGAATAAATTATCAAAAACATTATTTAATACTTTTCCCAAAAACTTTTAAATTGCACACTTTCAGCAAGAAATTCCTGATTCTCGTACATGCCGCATCTTGAAAATCACATATTACGCAAACTCACCTCTCCCCCAAGAATCAGTTAGCACGCGCGGAGCTGATAAGCCGAATTCCGCCACGGGCTTTTGAAATCAAATCCCATGCCAATATCGCGGCGCGCATAAGAGGGGGGGGGGGCAGCAGCAAGAAATTATTCGACAAGTGTATCGCGCTCGCACCGGGATTAAGCAATTAAATCGAGAACAGCCGCAGAGTGAGAGAGAGAGAGAGAGAGCTGCCAAGGGAGCGAGAGAAACTTACCCCGTACAAGTCCCTCGTTTCAACTTCCAAAGAGATTCTCTCTCCACCTCCTTCTCTTTCTCCTTCTTCTTTGTGCGAGTAGCTCTCGTCGGGTTTGGTCGGAGGGTTGGGGCATCACCCAGGACTGGAATGCGTCTTAATCGGACTGTCGAAGAGCCAACTCCCTGGAAACAGAGGGAAAACAAGACGATTATTTCGGATATTCGGCGCTTTGCGCGCGGCTACCGGGAGTTTGTCCGGGATATGCCGAGTCAGTCGCCCTCGCTTTCTACACGGATACTCAGGCATTTCACGGTTCTCATTTTCTTGTTTGCGATTGCTTAGGGTCTTCGTAAAAACTGTTATTCAGTTATAAACGATTTTTTTAATGGGTTTTTATAAAATGTACGATTAACTTTTTAACTTTTGCTGAAAATCGGTTATAAATTATAAAAAATTTGTACACAACAAACTGTACTTTGTGCAAAGTATAATGTCACTCGCTCACACATTATCGCCAACACGTGCGCGCTTACACACCTGGTAAACTCTAAAAATCCATCGACTTCGTCAATCATCTTTTTCTGCGAAGCAATTATTTTCTTGCCGGAGCATCAATTAGCCTCTGCGGGGCAGGCAATGTAAATACGAAAAAAAAAAGAACGAAAGAAGAAAGAGTAATGCGAAACAAGCGAAACGCAGCAAAACCCATCGGCCCGAGCTTTTTACGGAAAAAAGAAAGTGTAAAGCTCGGAAGCTTCTCTAGAATGCAAATCGTATGCTCTTATTTTCCTCTCTCTGCTTTCTTTCTTCCTCTCCTCTCATCCGATGTCTGGGCGAGAAAGAAGTTCGTTAATTACAAACCGTTGAATAAAAAATGTCTCGACTAAAGTTCGGCCGCGTTACCCGACCAAGTCAGATGGCTCGTGTAAATGAGCTTAAGCAAGATGAGTTTGTAAATAATTCGATAATTGGATTTCGTGAAAAAGTGTACAAAGGCGCTGGAAAATAAGCGAGAGAGAGACAGCGCACGCTCGAGAGAGAGAGAGAGAGAGAGAGAGAGAGAGAGAGAGGAAGGGAAGGAAAAGTTCGCGTAGAGCGATGAGATCTCGAGTAATTTCTCTCTCTCTCTCTCTCTGCCAGAGTTTCGCGATAGAGTCTTTGGTTCATCGAATACACTGCAAAGACTTCTCTCTCGAATTCACGTTCAGCACGTGGCTCTTACCCGTGAGTAAAACACGACGGCGGCGGCAGCGGCGGCGACGGCATCGTCGTGAGAGGCCAACTTATTGCCTCGTCGAGTATAAATAAGGGAAAACAATTGTTCGTCACGTGGACAGCTGGGACTTAAGAGCTATGCAATCGGGACGCACGTTGGCCGATGTCTATAACCGTTTGCCTTTCATCGAAAGTTTGATCCTCGACTGCAAAAGCATAATATAGGATTAGATTGTTCGCGGGATCGTGTATATAAGCAGATTCAGTTAGAGAAATATTTTTTCTGCTTTTCTCGAGGGTTACGCGACCACTGTCTGACTTGAAATTTCATATCTTTGCCTCGTTTGCATATCAGCCTTCTCAAATGTCAGTGATCTTTCATGCTTGACTGTTTCTGCAAAGGGATTAGAAAAACTCTTTTCATTTCCCCAACCTCTCATCAAAGTTAATCCCAGCGATCTGCCAAATACTCACGACCCCATCAAAACGCTATCCCGAACGAGAAAGAAAAGGTGTCGCGGTTTGCGAGGCGTTAACAAGCTCGCGAGAATGGAAAGATTGAAATTTATTTGTGTGTATATGCGCCGCGCGCTGGCCTAACACGGCCTTATCTACCTAACGAAGATTAAAGAGCGGTTACGTTTAAAGTGCGTATTAAGCTGCCGGACTGCCCTTATACCCTATGCCTCGCTCGACGCATTTATTTCATGTACACATGCGCATCTTAACACTGGTTTCTGATCGACCGGGTGTCTCCTCATGCTCTTCGGATGTTCTAAATAGTAACAGCGGAAATTGAATCAATTTCAACCCAACATCGCAACAAAGATTACCACGAACGGAAGAAAGCGTCACCGCGACTCAAGCCATCATCCAGCCATCCAGCAATTCACTCCAGCAATTCACTCGTAAACGCACGCAGCGAAACCCAACTCAACGCCAGATTTTAAACGTCATTCAACGCGCCCTCGACACCTGCGCTCAGTAGCAGCGGCAGCCGACGTCGTCTTTCTCAGGTTCCACGGCGCAATTATAACGGCATTATTGTCCCCGGCAGAGCGAGACAGAAGACAGAGAGCAATGTCAAGCCAGTGCCAGAGAGAGAGAGAGAGAGAGAGAGAGAGAGAGAGTCACGCAATATATACATGTATACAGGAGAATGCGCCATAGCGAGCTGCTACTGGCTCCTGTGTACCGGCTATGCATAATTACACGCTCGTTACAAATACGCTGATATCTGCGTGTCTGCTGCTGCTGCATAGTGTGGCGCGTATCGCGAATAGCAATAGACGCGAGCGCGAGCGTTCCGCCGTTGCCCCATTCGCTTATGTTACTCAACTTGGGCGATGTCGCCGGTGTGCGCGTTTATTACGACTCGCTAACTGAACCATTTGATTGGCGAATTTTTTTTTGGTTCTCGGTACAAGACGTTTAACTTTTCAAAGATGAATCGTTTATTCATCCCGAATGTTTACAGTGGTATAAGAGCACAAAATGATCAGATTCAATATCTAATCGCTAATCGTCTTACCACGAATTTTTCCTCCCGAAACGAACTATCCCGGAAAGCTGATATAAACGCGACGGCATCTCGCTTAACCGACGCGCATCGAGTCGTGCAAATAATCAAGAATTCCATAATTGCTGTAGAATCGCCCCGTCTATCCACACACACACACACACACACACACACACAAACACACACACATAGCAGCAGCAGCAGCAGCAGCAGCTCGTATACTCCCATCTTGCTTATATCCTTTAGGTTTAAGGCTAAATTAGAGCGGAATCGAGCGCACGTGCCGCGTATAACCGTTGACTCGTATATATACATACGCGGAGGCCGAAGGAGAATGCAAAAGCTGCCTTGTGGCTGTAAACAAGCCCCTTAACGATTTAAGCCGTTTTCTCCCTCTCTCTCTCTCTCTCTCTCTCTCTCTTTCTCTCTCTCTAAACGCATTCACTCTCCGCTAATGCATAAAGCTCGCTCTACGTACGCGAGTGTGTGTGTGTGTGTGTGTGTGTGTGTACAAGCTTAGAATGGAGATGGATGATTATTAGCTACTGCCGCCACCGCCGTCGCTACTAGCGCTGAGCAACTTCTCCACGCGTCGCTCGTACATACGACGAGGCCCCCCTCCTCGCCCTCTCCCGCGTTAATTTATCGCGAATTACCGTTTCATTATCAAATCCCTGCCATTGACGCGGGGAAAGGATCGCCTTCACTGTGTACACACTAGGCATAGGCGCGTTTTGCACCGTTGGAGGAGCGATAATTTAGTGTGGCTGCCACACGGGCGGGTGTTTGGGTTTTCGACGAATAAGTTTACTCTGCGTCGGGCGATGGATATATAAGTTTTGTGTGTACTTGATTACCTAGAGGGGGTTTATGTGCACCGAGTTATGGTGGGGATCGTTGTCATACTAATTACGCTGGAAGTGTAATATCGTTGGAATTTCAAATTTCGACCTCGCGAGCACATCCTTGCTGCTTTCCTATAATTATATTTAAAGCAAGCAGATTTTTTTTAAATTAAAATTTTTTATCATTTCCTCGGAACACTAGATATTTAACTAAGGTAAGTATATATTTGACTCGAAGTCTTTTAAAACTATTAAGATCCGGCTCGCACAGTAAAGCAACTGCATTAAACTTCTCCCTCGCAAACAATCAATTCGACAGTCCTTTCATCCCAGGCATGCAATAAATATCGCATCAATTATCCCTTACCTCCTCCCATCTAGTCTACTTCGTCTTTATCTATCTCCGATACACCACCACTTCGCGACACACAGACTATATCCACTTTTCTCTCTCTCTCTCTCTCTCTCGCTCTCGCTCTCTCATACACACACTCACACATACACAGCGAGATTGGCTCGGGGCCCGTAGTATCAAGATCGCGCGAATCTCTCGTTCGACTATGCGCGCGCGCGACTAAGCCCATAACATATACGGCCGAAGGAAGCCTTTGGGGAATATCGCAGCGCGGGATTTTCGCTTTGGCGCACTGCACCGATTGTCGCCCCTACCCCTACACATATACCTTGACTCGAAATTGGAAATGCCAGACGTGGAGAAAACGACGACTGCTGCTGCCATCCCGACTATTGTACACAAAAATTAACGCTGCTGCGCTCGAAATGAAAGTCCGTAGTGTGTGTCTCTGTGTGTGTGTGTGGAAGTGTAGGGAAGGAAAGTGTCGCAAGATGTTACCGGCGCGCCGCGAGTCTTTGCGTTAAGCTGCGAAAGGCGGCCTTATTTAATTAGTAAAGGGGATTTAAATTGTGGTTACGGTTTGGCTTGTAATGGAATAGTTGGGTTCGAGTCGAGCGAACCTTTTAGTTGATGATTAATTACGATGATCGGCGGTCTTTTAGGCAGATATTGCACGACTCTTTTAGACGAAGGTTTTTTTATGGGATTCTTAAAAAAGGTGGTAGAAAGCACGGGAGACGATTCCCCGCTCTTAATTATGAATGATGGCGTATAAAGCGATAATTACGCTGCTAATTCATTTCCATTATTCCCCCGTAATACTCTTCAATTCGCCATTTATCAAAAGCACTGCATCTTCCCACACCGTGTAAAATCAATTGCGCGGCACTCGCGAGAAGAAAAATCGTCAACAGCTGTTCCTCGAAGAAGCAGAAAGAGGGACTCGGTCGCCGTGAGAACAGCAGAAACCCTTGGAGCTACGCGCAAGGGAATGAAGTTTCTCCGCGAGGCGCAAACTTTCGCGCAGCCAAAGCTCCCACACAGACGGAAGGACGATGCGTCGCCCAAGATTAATGGTGCGCGCCTTCCTTCCAACTTTTTTTTTAATGATATTTGACGCAGGGACCGGAGAGCGACGAAAAAAACCTCCGGAAAAAACTATCGGGACGAGAGATAGACGAAAGCTTCTCTCTCTCTCTCGTCATTACCCAGAGACCTTTGTGTCCGCGCACGCGACAAAAACTCATCTATACGCTTATGCGCGCGCGGACAGAGAAAGAGAGCAGAGACATAGAGTTTAGCCTCGCGCAAATTGGCTTAAGGGATTTCCAGGCCGGAGCTTAATAGACGCTGGGGTTACTCGTTATACGCGCTACCTCCTCTTCTTATTCTTGGCTCCTGTGTGTATATGGGAGGTGAAAAAAAAGTAGTGGACAGTTGGTTGACAGTCGAGTTGAAAATGAACGGCCGTTGGTGTGATCGTAAATCAGACGTGAAATTCGGTCCCGCTCAGCTCTTTCTCTCTCTCTCTCTCTCTCTTTTATATCCAGTGGATAGAAAAAAGCCTCTTCCTACTCTGCGAGACAGTGATACAGCGTCGCGGCTGCGCCACGGTGTTTTTACTTTTTTCGCGTGTGGTCACCCGCTGCTGGACGACGCGGCCAGTACAGGATAAATGGAGCTTGGCGATTCGATCGAGGGTTTTCTTTAGCCGCTGCCGCTGTTTCTTTTTTTGTTTCGTGGACGGGAAGAGGTTTTTTGGCGGCGCCGAATTTCGTATGGAGGCCCCGACATTTCGAATGCCGTGCCTAGCGAATTATTCCTTCGGGTCAGCTTTGGGTGATGGGGTGGGTGGCCTGTGCTTCGCCTGAGTTTCATTTTTCGCGGATTGCGATTTGGTAGCACTTTAATTTGATATCCACGATTTCCAAAGAAAGTTAATACAATGTATAAATATAAAAAGTCCTGATGGTATTGACTCTCTGATGAAATAAGCTCCATAGAACAAATCCAATAAACGTAGTACACTTCTCCAAGAATTCCAGACAATCGACAATGACCTGGAGAGGTGAAGAAAACCAACAGCTCATCAGTATCGCGCGAAACAATATACTTCGCATTCAAATTATACAGACGAGAGAAGAACCATAGCGCCGTTCCCTCACATCTTCCTCGACAACTGATAATCCTACGAACTGATTCGCTCAACTCCCTCGACTGCGACTCACACACACACACACCGCACACAAAGACATACAAAGACGAGAAACAAGCTATAAACACGATATTGAAATTGCCGCGCGCGAGTAATGGGATCCCTCTTCTAACGTCGCAGCAGTAGCAGTAGCAACGACGGCGACGACGGCAACAACTCAATGGGAAGATGTTGCCTTATTAGGATCGGTAGTAATTTGTCGCCCGAGGGACAAGTTTCGCTGATGAAAGAGCAACTCTGTCTCTCTCTCTCTCTCTCTCTTTCACCTCCCCTCTCTCTCACGCGCGCTCTCTCTCTCTCTCTCTCTCTCCCTTCGTACACGTACCCAAGCCAGCCTTTCCTTGTCGAAACGTCGACAGCCGTAGGAAGACGACAGAGAAATTCCGGGGCCCGAAACTGTCTCCTGATGACTACCAAGTTGTTCTCTCCCTCTCGCTCTCTCAACGTTCCCGAAGTATTAACCGTCGTCGTGAGAGACGAGAGCGCAAAGTAAGAGATAGAGAGAAGGGAAGTCGAGGAGAGAGAGAGAGGGAGAGGGGGAGAGAGACAAGTTGGGAAGAACGAACTCTGATTGCCATATGCCATCCTGGCCCTGCTATTGCTGTTGCTGCTGTTGCTACCGCTGCTAGTGCAGACCTTTATCCTCCACCAGCCGATCCATCACACGTACCACCACTACCACCTATATACGTGGACGCAATCTCTCTGTATCTCAAGTTAAACGCTTCTGCATTAATCCCTTCGTGCAAACTGCATAGTATGTGTGTGTGTGCGTGCGCGTGCGTGCGTGTTTGTTCGCATGGGGAATATAGTTGGAGCGAGGAGAGGCCAACAGCAGTAGTCATCCTTGCAACTATCTTTGCCCCGTAAACTCAATTAACGCGAGCGCGCGACCGACTAATCTTCCTCCCCTTGCTTCCCGTGAATGCTTCTCAGGCTCTGTATACGTGATCGTGTGTGTCTTTCTCTCTCTCTCTGTATGTGTGTGTGTTGATGAGCAGCGCGTTGGTACATACAACAGGTCCGAGAGTTATACCTTATGAATAATATGAGGGCGAGAGATGCATTTATGGATCGTGCAAAGTGGAGAATTGCGCTGTATGCGCAAGCCTTTTGTCCTCGGGGAATTCAGAAGATGGGGGAAAGTTTGGGAGCCGCTGGCGTTGGATATGGATTGTATAGGGTGGCTTTTTTGGATTAAGTATAAGTTATTTGGGGGTTTAATTTGGTGAGAAAAATCACATTCTTTGTTCAAGAGCTTGTAATTTTTGAAAATGTTCAGATATTCGCTTCAGTATAGTCACGATAAGTAAGCCCATTACAGATGCTCTTTGGTTCAAAAGATCAATATGTTTTATTCGTTGAAAGAACAAGTCAAGGGTAGACCTGAAATAAAAACGCGATAAAAATGATAAATCCCTTTAAATTGGCCTCTCCACAAAAGTCTAGAAATTCCAAATTTTAGCGTATACATCGCAGGTTGGAGAGGATAACAGTCAAAGAAAAGCCAGCGACGTTTCTCTCTTCTGGCTATTATCGCTCTCTCTCTCTCTCTCTCTCTCTCTCTTTCTCTCTCTCTCTCTCTCTATCTCTCTTTCTCTCTCTCTCTCTCTCTCTTTTGGTGTCGACGTGGGCGGGACGCTCGTCTCTTCGACTCAAAACTGGCAAGACAAAAGCTATAATGTTTGGTTCAAGAAAATATGTTAATGATTTAAAGGAAAAGGGATTGCCATGTGTTGACTTGGGGGGAGGGGCGCTTGTGCCTTTTTCCGACGCAGTCGTGAGTCTCGGTGTTACATTAGATAGTAAATTAACGTGGAAACCGCAGGTCGATTGTTTAACTAAAAAAGTAAATAAAGCCCTTTACAGCCTGCGGTTTATAAGGGCATGTACCACCGAGACTTTACGCAGAAGATTGGTTGAAGCCTTAGTCGTACCA
>UELU01085669.1:1199-15212 GCA_900490025.1 Megastigmus dorsalis
CAGTGGGACTTTTTCAATATTGCCCAGAGGGACTTTTTCAATTCGATATTTTGCCCAGAGGGACTTTTTATTTTCTCTTAAACAATGCCCAGTGGGACTTTTTCTTTCAATATCGCAGTCATGGGTACTTTTTCCGTCCGAAAAAAACCCGAAAAAATTCCGGGCTCCAGACGGGAATCGAACCCACGACCACTTGAGTCGCCTTGTTTAGCAGGCAAGCGCCTTACCCACTAAGCCAAGGACGGCTCCTCCGCTCAAAACTCTATTTTATTTACAATATGCTGCCATCTCTTGAGTGGAGGGTGAATTTCCAAATGATAATAGGTGCTCGGCGGTCGACGGCTGGCGGCCAATCAGTCAATCAATTAAATGGTGATATCTATTAATTAATCTCGAAATCTCCTAATCAAATAAATCGAAAAGCGAGGTCTGCTGCCTCGTGGAGAACTAACCTCAAAGCGGAGTATTTGTGTGCATTAATTGAAAAATGATGTGCACCTTTGTTAAATCGAACTTAAGAGCAGCAGCCAGTAGAGAATAGTGATGTGAGGTCCAAGACAATAGGCAGCAGCCACAGCAGCAGCAGAATATGTGTCTCAGTCTATCTATCTCTCTCTCTCTCTTCCAGCTTAACGAGATCTAATGGCGACAGCAGCAAGGAACATCAAGTGTTTGTGAGCAGACAGAAATCGGTCTACCTGGCCCAGTTCTATCGAGTCTAGCTGATATGCTTGATGTAGCGAAAAACCAGCAGTAACCCGAACTGTCTGCAAACGAATTGTACTCACAAGGGAGTAAAAAATTCATTAATAATGATGTTAAAGCAAGAGCGCGAGATGTAAGCGTCTGGCTTGCTGTACGTGTGGGGGTCCACACCTCACCACCAGCTGTTCTCCGGCACCACCGTCGGAAACAGTCGCATGGCGAAGAAAAAGAGAAGATCTCACTTCCCCCCAAGCGTGCTGCGCACACTAGTTTTGTTCTAAGTTATCGCGATAAAAAGGACAGTTCGTCCGCCCTTCCGTGTCTGTATCGAAGAGAGAGTGAACAATAAACGCTACAAGAATATTAAACATTACGAGTTTCACCTTCTTCTTCCTCGCATTTTCCCGTCTCTAGGGTAGAGCGAAATAGTGCGACTCGCCTTAAGTAACGCGCTACATACGTACCGGAAGAGAGAGAGAGAGAGAGAGAGGGGGGGGGAGGGAGAGAGAGAAAGAGCGAGAGATATTTATGTATTTGCAATTACATTACAAAAGAAAATACAGGAATAAAATAAAGATATATTAAAAGATAAAAATTATTGCAGACTATTTCCTGGTAAATGATATCATAGTCAGCTAAAAATTATTCGAGTAAAGCAAATAAAAATGTAAAGAAAATTCTTGTGATTCTATCAGTCAAGAGATTAAAATAAAGCACATTCACACACAATCGACCATTCATTCCTCTCAATAATCCCTTAAATAAACTCACACAGGTAAAAATGGTGTGAATGGGACAACATAGAAATAAATTAACGTATAGTAATATCAATATCATGTAATAACATTGATATTAGTCGAGTTCGAGGAGATGTCTCTTAACTGTGGCTTTGAACCTACCAAGAGAAGGAAGATTCCTGATCTCAGCAGGTAGGGAATTCCAGCGATGCACATCTTGAACTTGGAAGGATTGCCTACCAGTCTTAATGCGCACCAGGGGGGGGCGAGTTCTTTTGTCCCTCTTACCGCATTTCTGGGCACATATCTGGAGAAGAGACTCTGAGATAGTCGGGAACACGCATGCGTACGATTTTGTTCATTAGTACAGTCAGAAAATAGTGTCTCCTCGAATCAGTAAGCAAACAGCCCAGGTAACGACGGTGAGGGGAGACGTGATCATCCCGCCTAATCCCTATCACGTAGCAAACACAGGAGTTCTGTAACGTCTGCAATCGGCTACGTATTTCCTGGGAAGCATCCAGTAGTACAACCGAGCAGTAGTCTAGATGAGGGAACAGAAAAGCTTCGATTAACTGCCTGCACAGCACCTCGATGGTGTATTTTCGAAAAAAGCGTAGACTGTAAAGAATACGATTAAACTTCTTGGTTTAGGCATCAACATGGGGTTTCCATGAGAGTTTGGAATCTAGCAACACACCGAGACTGTCGACTATGTCGGAAAAGGGGACGCCGACACCATCTCCCAGCTCCATGCTGGGTTGATCCCCACATTGAAACTCGTTTACAAATTTATTAAACCCGAAAAGAATGGTTTTGGTTTTACCAGCATTAAGTCTGAATGAGGCGCAACTCGCCCACGCCGACCCTGCCTCAGCAGCTCGTCGAAGTCGCTGCACGCCCTCATCCAGAGCACGACGAGGCACTTGGGTGTAAATTTGCAGATCGTTTGCATGCAAAATGTGCTGGATACTTCATGTAAGTTATTTATGTATAAACAGAAAAGAACCCTTGTGGCACTCCAAGATTTGTGGCGAGCCAGGATGACTCGCCAGAGGAATCTGAAATAACTGCTTGTTGCCTATTAGAGAAGTAGGAGTTGATCCACGTAAGTGCAGTCTTGGATAAGCCCATTGACAGTAATTTCTCGAGCAGTCGTGAAGGTAAAATGGTGCCAAAAGCCTTACTAAAGTCGAAAAGCAGGAGTAACGTTACCATTTTCTTGTCTATTCCTCGTCTAATGTCTTCAGTTAGTTTCAGTAAGGCAGTCTGCGTCGAGTGAAAAGGTCTAAATCTGGTCTGGCATGGGTCTGAAATTCGAGCGGCCGCTAGATTCTCTCACAGCTGCTCACAGGCGATTTTCTCCAGCACCTTCGAAAGAAAGCTCGAGAGGACAATTGGCCGAAAGTCTGAGGGAGATGATTGCGCTATACATTTTTTAAAAGGTAATACATGTGCCTTCTGCCAAAGGGCCGGAAAAATACCCTTGGAAAGGGAGGAATTAAACAGCTTGACGAGGGGGTTACGATTAAAGTTAGTGCTTTTATGTATAAAAGTACGAGAACGTGAGAATGCCATCACTCAAGTTGATGTCTTTGAAATGAAAACCTTTTTCAGCAGCATTAGAACCCTTGCGTCCGGGTAGAAGCCTCAGGCCTCTCAGCTCCTTCCAAACATTATTGTCTGCAAGAGAATCGCGATGAAATGAAGTTCTAGCTCTCTCTGTTATTTCGTCTGCCTGTTTATGAAGCACATTAAAAGCATTTAAAAATTGAAGATTTTTCGTCCGTTTATACCGACGGCACAGTGCGTCACGTTTACGATACATCAACCCAAGGCAGTTTACCTTTCTTTGGGATAAACGTTTTAATGGGAGCTTGAGACTATCGCTGCCATAAGATTGTCGCAGAGGCAACCCAGAGTCTGTTCTGTGTCAATATCCGCAGCATCGAACGGTGACCAGTCACAAGTAGATAAGTAGCGTTTAGGTCATTAGGGGAGATGTTTTTAAAGTCTCTGTCCTGAAAAGAGCTTGTCGTGTTTAAACGACTGTCGTATAAAATTGAGACGTTTATAATATTGTACTTACTGTGAAAAGGTGCCGGGTAAATATCATATCGATCCGTGACAAGAGACAGTTCAGCTGCCAGTTTGCGCACAAACTTGTCATCGTCATTACTGTCAAGAAGATCGGTATTCAGATCACCCATTATAATTTTATTGATATAATCAAAACAAAAGGCTCGCAATTTTTCCAGAAAATCAGAGTTTTTCATAAAGGGAATTTTAGACGGTCGATAGATAACAGCTACAAAGACTAGAGGAATGTCACCGTTTTGAATGCTAAAAAAAAGATATTCAGGAATTCCCGGTTTGCCCTCTTGCTCTATATTAGTGGTAGCTAAGATCTTACAGCTTAGATGTGACTTGATGTAAAGCGCAATTCCTCCACTATGAATGTTCCGGTCCTAACGAAAATCTTTGATCTGAATGACGTCATCTCCTACACCTGACCCAAGCCAAGTCTCAGCAACACCGACTGCTCAATGTGAGCTCACAGGAAGTTTACATTAAGAAAACCCGCACACTAAACCCCCCTTTTACCCTTTTGCTCTCCATCAGCTGTATTCATTAGTCATATATTTTTTTAAAATTATTTTCTTACCTTTTATTCACACTGTTTTGTATCTTTGTTTTTACTCAAGTCATCTATTTTGTTTACACTTATATTTACTGCACTCTCCGTGTCTAGTTCTACTTTTTTATTATTTCTATTATTGTTGAGGGTGAAAGGGACCGCTAAAGAAGAGATACCCCCCCAAACCGCAAACCGCAAAATGTCATCTTTGGAAAGATAAGGAAAGGCAAGTACTGCTAACGCATAATCACCGAGCGAAATATTAGATGCAGAGCAAGCAATTGCCTCGTGATCACCAGCGTATTGCCCTCAGAACTGTCCCTAGTGGTAGTGTGAGTTAGTTGGGTTTGAAGTTTTGTAGTCGTTGTAGTCGTTGCTAGAAGAACGCAAGGTACATTTGTCTTCATCGTCGTTTTGTACGTCTGGACATGTTAGATCGGAGACGGTCTGCACCACAGTCGCTACTCCCTCAGTGATATTGCCAAAACTTTTGTATATTGCATCGAACTCTTCATCAAGGTGCGCGGTTGTTGGCAAGTATGAGTCATTGCAGACAAAGCCCAAGGCAGCGCACCGCGACCCTATATACTTTGAAATGGTACACTTTAACCTTCAAAAAATTTTTCAATTGACTTTTTATGGTTAAATCCTTAAACAAGTAACCATTTCTCCCTTTCAAAATAGGGATATGAATTTTATTTTATTTTTTAAATCAACTTTATTAAAAAAAAATGGATCCGTTCAATAATAAAGCTTTTTTGAAATATTCGTTGTCACTTTTCATTATGAGAAATTTTCGCAATCATCCTCTTTCCGGTCCGCGATGATGAGGTATTTCCGGCGACCAAAATTTCGATAAATATTCTCATCGTCGCGAGAGGAGAAATACCCACGAAACATGAGGATTAAGTTGGTATTTTTTTCATTATATGAGAACATTTCAGTTTTCGGAATCATCCTCTTTCCGGTCCGTGATGACGTACTTCCGGCGAACAAAATTTCGATAAATATTCTCAACGCCGCGAGAGGAGAAATACCCACGAAACATGAGGATTAAGTTGATTACACTATATTGATGGTAGACGGATCCGTGAGAGGTCCAATGCCGACCATCTTTGGTCACCCTACCAGGCGACTATGTGCGCTGAGAAGGTGGCACGTACGCAGCGGTGTAGCTCGTGAGAGACAACTCTCGAATAGCTGCTCCTTCTGTGTTGCGCTGCTACCTCTTCACCTCACATGGTACGCTAGTAACTCAGTGTGTGATTTGGACTCTATTTTCCTTTCGCGATGTCTTAGTTTTCTTTTTTTAAATTCATAGTTTAACAACAATTCATCGAGTGGTTCAGATGCTATATATAGATATACAAATAGATACAAATTTCTGCCCGATACAATTTTATTCCTTGTATGTCATCATCAAGATATTACAAGTAGAAACTAATAATACAAAATATAGATAACATATCGAGAACAGTGCGCTCCGTAGCTTTTCGTGTCAAGGTGTGGAAATCGGACGTACTCGATGTCTAGGTGTGTAGGGTCACCGATGACGGAGTCTAAGTAGTAGGTTCCGTAGCTTTCCGTGTCTAGTGATTGGATTAGGTAGTACTCGATGTATAGTTGCACGATATGGGTAGCCCCATAATGGTGTCCTGATAGACATGTACGACTCTATATATATATGCGTATGTGTATGATTCTGGGATTCTTAAAAGATTGTTCACAACGGCTGGGTTTTTGCGAAATGAAAGTTGTGTCAACTATATAATAAACTAAAACCCCACAATCCCGATCCCAATGATGTTCATCTGCGGCCCCAAATTCTATTTCCGGTCGCTACTATATATTAAGGGGATGCCGTAGCACAAAAAAACTTTTGTAAGTTAACTTACTGTTTTACCAGCTGGTACATATTAACCTGAAAATAAGAATAAGCTCGGAGCACCATCGGTGTCATCATTCATGGGGGAATGCGTAAAACGAAAAGTCGTAGACCTAACCTCAAATCTTGTCATAGTCGGTAGTCTACGTGGACGGAGCTCGGAACGTTGTGTTTGTGGCTCCGTCCACGTAGACTGACAGATTGCGTATTGAAATTTATGTCCATACGTCGCGATGAGAATCAATGCTTCTGTATTATAATATAATTTCAAACTGATATACTTTTTGAAAAAAATTATGCGCGTGAATCTGAATAGAGTTGATTATATTCTATTTTTCATTATCCCAAATAATAAACTTATACCTTAAAAGCCATACAAAAGTGCAGTACAGAGAAAATACCTTTTCTGCTTCGACAATCAGAACCTCATTATTTTAATGAATAATGTGATAAGAAAGAAATCTAATTGCAGAGGTATGATCGGAAGTATATTTTTTGTCGCTGCTACAAATTTCAATACAAATCATTCATGAGGGAATGCGTAAAACTAAAAGTCGCAAGCCTAACCTCAATCTTCAAATCTTTATTCAGTCGATAGTCTACGCGGACGGAGCTCAAAACGCTGTGTTTGTGGCTCCGTCCACGTAGACTATCGGCTATGTCAAAATTTCAGCTGGTGACTTTTCGTTTTACGAATTCCTTCATGGGAAGAAGACTTACGTAATGGTGTTTCTATGTAATGTGTCGCGGAAAAAAAAACAATGTTTCTGGTTGCAGGATGTAGAATTGCCAATTGAAAAACTATTAGATGAAATGACGAAAATGTAAAGATTTCTGTTTTTACTGTTATCCCCAATAATCGACTGTGAACTTAGAAACCCTGCAAAAAAGCAATGTAGAGAATAAGGTTCTTCTGCTTCAATATTTAGAGAACAGATATTTGATTCAACGGAGTCAGAAAAATAGAAATGCAACTGCAGAGGCATGATCGGAAACACATTTTCTGTCACCGTTGTCAATTTCTTCAAAATCCGTTTAGGCGTGAGCGTGTAAAACGAAAAGTCACACTTCTAACCACAAATCTTTATGTAGCCGGATACGGATGGACTCCAAATTGATGTAGCGGTAGTTCCATCCGTCTAGACTACAGAGTGATGGAATACATTATTTATGCTGGAAAAGAATGGCAGTGCCATCTATGAGTCTTCTTCAAAGCTCAGCTGCTAATGCCTGAGATCAATCATGGTGTCTGTTTTTGATAATGCATCATTTGCTTTGCCACTTTTCGTTATTACGGCTATTTATCACTCTAATAGCAATGTTAGGTATCATAATATATTCTATATAGTAATAGGATAGTGCCTCTGCAACGTTTTTCGTGCATAAATCCGTCAATGCTATTCATACAGAGATAAATGTTGTGGGTGCCCTTCAGGAGCTTAAATCACTGTGTAATATAATTCATTTATTTAATTTTTTTTTATAAATAATGAGCAGAGGCATACTCATGGTATATTGTTCTATTATATTATGCAATCTAAAAGCGTTTCATCAAAGCGTTGAATGTTTCTTTTTTTTGTTTTGTCAGAACTGATCGGAAATTGAAATCTTGTATAAAAATCATGAAAATTTACCAAAATAATATAATTTGTATGTAAAAACAGTGTTTCTCATGCGGATTTTAGATGAATTTCATTTTTAATTATATGTTAATGTTAATAACACCTTATCTGAACTGAATGATTGAACTATAATATTTAAATTTTTAATTAATAATTTTGACAAAGATCTTTTTATCGGTCTTACAGTCTAATAAATATTAATGGGCAATCAGACTGCCCTTGTTTACAATCACCCCCGAAGAATCTGAAATAAACTTATATTTAACCATAAAAAAAGATTTATTAGTAAAGGACAATCTGACCACTCCCCACCACCCAAATATGCCCGAAGTTTCGATCCCGCTCCGATTCCTCCTCAGGGACTGAAATAAAAGCGTGTTTAGCCTCCTTATATACCCCTCTACCCATCCCCACTCTCCCCACCACCAACTCCCCTCTCCCCTTTACCAACTTCAGATTGTCCTTTACTAATAAATGTTTTTTCAGGGTTAAATATAAGTTTATTTCAGATTCTTCGGGGGTGATTGTAAACAAGGGCAATCTGATTGCCCATTAATATTTATTAGACTGTAAGACCGATAGAAATATCTGTGTCAATTTATAGTAGGTTACAGCCGACATAAGTAATATTTCTTAATAATTAATAATTTGTATAAAACGGTTGTTAGAAAAGTATCTATCAAAGCATAGACTCCATATCGCCTTTTATAGCCTCTACCAAATAAATTGGCGGTAGTTTCTGGTAATTTTCACATAAATATTTTATTATACTGTTGATAGATTCAGAACACTGTAAGTTATATATAATCCATTATAGTCTCTAAAAAAGTAGTGAAATCTATAAAACTTACCTTTAAAAAGGTAAACCTTGTAGCAAGTATGATGTGTCTTCCCCAGCAAAAAATAAAATCTCTTTTGTTACTGTATCTATGTAATCTCTTTTTGATAATGTAAAAAGTAAAATATATTTTTTACTGCATAACATCGAATTCATATTTGCAACTAAATAATCAATTCTTTATTAAATTTTTTATATTATCTAAATTTGACCTTAAGAAAGTTATCAGATAAATAGAAATTACTGTCAAAGCTTCTATTTGCCTCAGTAATTCTAATTTATTTCTATAAAATGCTTTTAGAAAATTCTTAGCTTGTTAATTTTTTAGATAATAAATTTAATAATTTAGTGTAACAATTTCACCAATTGTCTTAATTATAACATTTTGTGTTTATAATTCTATTTTTTTTTTATAATAACATTTATACCTCTTTTATTTGGTAATATTCTATGAGATCATATTTCTTAAATTGATTCTCTTTCTAATAGTCATAGAATATTATTACATGGTAGTCTTTTATTTAGTATAGTATTTAGCAACATTAAACTTGAGATTTCAATTAAATAAAATCGCCTCTTTATTTATTCTGTAACAGGCCAGGATTTAGGAAAATCGAGGTAAAAGTACGCGGATGCGGGGCTAGAACCCACGACCTGAGGATCCATAGGCGCGCTCCTTAACACTGAGCCAACGCCGCACTGGCCTCGACTTAGCTACAGATCCTACCGACTACTTCATGCCGGTATCACAGGGATCTGCTATTCGCCGACTAGATTCTCATATCCGCGGCCGTTATAATTCATATAAATTTTACAATTTCTAAAGGACAATTTAATGTAAAGAAACTTGTGAAATCAACTCAGAAATTGTCAAGTGCACTTTTTCTTTATTGTTTACATATTCAAATAAATTTTCCAATTTACAATGGCCAATTTGAACTAATGAAATTTGTGAGATCTATTCAGAAATTATCAAGTACTCTTTTTCTTAATTTTGCATATTCAAATAAAGTTTCCAAGTTATAATGGCCAATTTAAACTAAAGCAAGTTGTGAAATTAATTTAGAAATTGTCAAGTACTCTTTTTCTTAATTTTACATAGTTATTATTAATTGTTAATCAGTACCAAAATAATAAAATGAACTTCAACTTTTGCAATGGTGCCTTATTAAGAATAGAAATGCCAGATAAGATATCAAAGCTACCATCTGGCATTTCTATTCTTAAAAATCGGATTGATTCGTTATTAACTTTAAAATATCCTTTGATGTTCCATGGTATATAAAACACTCAATTGACCCCTTCGACATTTAATTTGAACTTCTCTCTCCCATTTTTATGTTAAAGAAGAGGGGCAAACTGTCATATAAAACACTCAATTGACCCCTTTGACATTTAATTTGAACTTCTCTCTCCCATTGTTGTGTTAAGGAAGAGGGGCAAACTGTCATATAAAACACTCAATTGACACCTTCGACATTTAGTTTGAACCTCTATCTCCCAATGTTGTAGCAGGGCAAACTGCCAGAGTTCTAATATTATGATCTGCAAACAGGCTGCGAATATAATGCGTCTCATCCAGAACGACACGTTCGCAATTTTATAAAATATCTTTAATCTTAATAAATAACTACAAGAACATACTTGGTGGTCCGTCTACAGGCAATTTATCGGAGGACTAGCGTCACTCGGATGTACATTCTATTTACTTTTCCTATTTAGTAGTTCAATTTTTTTTAATTAACTGTAATACTAATTTTTTTTTTAATTTATGGAGATATCTCGTGTGATCTACATGGTACCGTCGGTTCCGATTGGAACAGGCGACATCTTAGTCTGCTTGTGAATGAGACAGCACACATAGATCCATTTTCTTTCTAACTTTAAAACGCAGCTATTTTTTCGATTTATGTGCAAATTCTTTGAAAATGTTACCTTCCAAATTGTCAATATTCCCTATCCAATTACAATATTTTCAAAGAGTTTCCATGTAAATCGCAAAAATAAACTTATTTAAAGTGAACTAATAAACAAAAATAAATTTTATTAATTTATACTTTTCTAGTGTTTTCATATGAGAATTGTAACGGTGGGGTGCTCGCTGTCCGAGTGTCAATTACTCAGAACATCATCGTTATCTTAATCTAGCAAATCTTATTATTCTCATCAAAATCCTCTCAAGCCCCTCTCGCCCCAACGTAAAAGTTAAAATTAGTATAATCGTTTATTCAATATTTGGACTTAAAAGTATTTGATACAATAAACGCGCGACACTTCTTCCCCGTCGGGAGTACGCTGTTCCCCCTTACACGCAGGGTTTCTCGCTCACTTTCCTGTCGCGCGTGACTCTATGCAGCTTTTCTGTTCGCTGCTTAATTTAGCGAGAGAGAGACAGAAAACTATTTTAAGCCGAACGCTACCTTTTGATCGGACCGCCGATCACATATCTTGTCGTCATCCTCCGTCCTTCTTCCCCCACGTGGCGTGGCTGGGTGCCGACGGAGATGCTGGCTCATCATCGGTAACGTCTGTCCCCCACGGTTATTGGGGCTCGTCGGCGTTGCTTCGCTTCCTTCGGGAGAACCTCCAGTAACCATGGCCGGCGTCTCTTCTCTTCTTGTCTTTCCGTCCGCGTGCTACGCAGCCTTTTTCTTACATGCGGGATGCGACGATCCTTCAGAGTCGTGAGTTAGATCACGGCGTGGAACTTCCACACCAAACCAAGGCTACCGGGCGAGAGAGCGTCCCTCTCGCTCTCGCGGTGCTTTGAGCTTTTCGCTGCTCCTTTTCCCCCATTTGACCTACTTCGGTTCTCTCTCTTCCTTCTATATTCTAATTCTCTAACTCTTTCTCTCTCTCTCTCTCTCTCTCTCTTTCTCTCTCTCTCTCTCTTTCTCTCTCTCAAGCATCCGCTCTCGTCGCGGTGCTGTCGCGTAGGCTCGCGCTTCTTCGCGCTTGCTCGCGGTCGCATGCCTGCTTGTGCGGGACGCCGCCCATAACCTTCACCCATTCTGAAGTCGAGCTATCCTCGTCTACCATTGCCTGTAGCCGATCGTAAAATAGGCGTAAAACCAGGCAAGAGAAGCGTTTGAACACGAGTTTTAGCTATTGAAGCAGGCGGCCGTGGGGGACTAAGTCGAGCGCCTTCGAGAAATCGAACAGAACAAGCGCAGTAATCATGCGCTTATTAATCACAGAGTGAATATCGTCCAGTACCTCCAGCAGGGCCGACTGTGCACCCGGCGAAAGCTAGCTTCTCGTGCATCTAGGAGACCAGACGACTCGAGGTGGCGGGAAAGCTGATCGTGCCCCACACGGTCGAGCGCTTTAGAGATCTCACTAAGTAATCCGATCGGTCTGGAGTCAGAGATCGATGACATGGTAGCTTTCTTCGCCAGGGGAGAGAGAAAGGCTCGCCGCTAAAGGTCGGGAAAGACGGCGTTGCTCAGCGAAAAGTTGAAAAGAGCTGTGATAGGAGATGCAAGGGTGGGGGCCTCCAACTTGAGGATTTGCGCTGAGACGCCGTCCGGGTCCGAAGTCTTGGAGGTGGACCTACCGATAGTCAACAAGACCTCACTATGCGAAACTGTCGAGAAGCTGAATGCGGCGCGGGCGCCAGTGAGAGCATCTGCAGGATGGCAGGCGACAAAGGCACTGCGTCTGCGGCAACACTAGCGTAGTGCCTGTTTAGGTTCGAGCCTGAGAAATAAGTAAAGAGTGAGGCTTGTGGGGTGCTGGAAACACTTATCCGTCGGAACTCGCGCCATTTGGCTTTCGCGTCGGGCGCTTTGCTGAGGCGCTTGGAATAATATGCGTTTTTAGTAGAGTCAAGTTTGTTACAGACTTGTCTGCACAACTCTTTAAATCGATTGAAGTCATCGAGCAAGCCCAAGCACTTAGCTACCCTGTAGAGTCTATCGCGTACACTCATGAGTTGACGAATGTCCTGCGACACCCAGGGTTTGCGCGAGCTGAAAAGGGAAATGAGTCGAATTGGTGCGACATCATCGAAAGCAGAAATGATTTTATCTGAGATTGAATTAGCGAGAGAATTTACAGTTAAAGGAGCATGATTAAGTGTTCTGTATGACGGGGGTAGTGAATTTGCCGCAAAATTATGCGGGTCAGCCAAGAATTGGTCGGAAAAATACGCATGTAGGCTGCTGACCAGCCGTTCGAGAGAGAGCGCGTGAGAATTTGTTTATTATCTGTGGGGTTGAAGAATATTTGAAAGAAAGGTTGATAAGGTCGTGGCCAGCGATGAACGAAGAATATGATTTTGAGTAAGAAATGAGGGAGGTCGACTATATAATTTCGTTAAAACGCACTATGAATTCCATATACTTTTTTCCCGCTGAAAACAAATCCGCAACCCGATTAACCCCTACACGTCAGAATTTTTTTCTAACCTCAAGAAATACCTCAAAATCCACTAAAACCATCAAATACATTGCTTCTTTGCCTACTTCGTCATATTCATCTACTTCCATACGAGCCACATCCGAATCGAGAGCCACGGTATGATCTTCTTATCTATGATCTGAGGACTTGAGAGATGCTTTGATATCACTGGATACTTCTGCATACTTTATCTTGCTCAAATTTGATGAGTTGAAACCTACAGTGTTCGTCATACAATAAAGTGTAAAGATCGTGGAAAAGAAGATTATACCGTGAATAAATGGTAAAGTAGGCAAATAAGACATTGAAGAAGAAAGTAGTGAAAGTAATAATGATGATGAAGATCAGGAAGAGTATGTACTGACAGAAAAAGATACCACAATACGGACGTTCAATCAAGATGATCTGAATGATTTAGTCAGAGACCTTGCGCTGTCAAAAGATGGAGCAGAATTGCTAGCTTCAAGACTATAAGAAAGAGATATGCTCTCCAAAGGAACGAAAGTTTCATTTTATCGTAATAGAGATGAGCCTTTCCGAAAATACTTTAGTGAAGAAGGAGACTTGGTGTATTGCAATGATGTTTATGGTCTCATGAATGAGTTAAAAGAGAATATATACGAACCCAATGTTTGGAGGCTATTCATAGATTCCTCTAAACGAAGCCTCAAAGCAGTGTTATTAAATAATACAAATGTGTATGCTCCTGTACCCGTAGCCCATTCGGTAACGCTTAAGGAAAAATATGAAAATATTGAGATGGTTTTGAATCAGATTAAATACACAGAACATAATTGACAGATTTGTGGGGATCTTAAGATACTCACACTAATTCTGGATCAGCAATCTGGTTTCACGAAGTTTCCATGCTTTCTGAGCCTGTGGGACAGTCGAGATCGCAATATTCATTATACTAAAAAAGATTGGCCAGCTCAAGTAACAATGCTAACTGGATCTATGAACATCATAAACAAACCCTTGGTTGAGCCTTCAAAGATTCTCCTTCCTCCTTTGCACATAAAACTTGGTTTAATGAAACAATATGTAAAAGCTTTGGATAAGGAAGGACAATGTTTCACTTACTTGGTTAAACAATTTCCAGCTTTATCTAGTGTAAAATTGAAAGAAGGTATATTTGATGGACCTCAAATTCGTAAGTTATTAAGAGATGAATCATTCGTTAACAC
>UELU01085682.1:0-10637 GCA_900490025.1 Megastigmus dorsalis
ACTTAGGCATCTGCAACATGTAGATGTTCTGAGCGACGGAGCGGCGCATCCTGGAGGTTGTAGCGGGATCTTCTGTTGGTGTCTCTTGACCCTGAAAGAAGGTCCCGGCGCTCGTCGACGCGTATTTGCGTAGGCATAAAATAAAAAATAAAAATAATAAATAAACGCTTAATATAAAACGGCCCGAGACGAGAGGTAGAGGGACATCTCTTCGGGCTGCTTATATTGCCTTTTAATGCATTTTTAATATTTAAATTCGTGCGATTAACGTGCGAAAATACGCCACGTTCCAGTATATACAGGCCGTCCGACCTCACGACTCTGCCTCTGACTAGTCGAGCTTAAATAATGTTCTTTAAAACATTAGAGTAAAATCAATTAATCGAGCGGCACGGCTCGAATGCTAAATTAACGTATTTTTTAATTTCTTAAAATAGTGCCTAGTGCCCTTAGTTCAAATCTGCCTATGCAGATTAGTATTAAAAATATAATTAAAGTCAGCTGCCAGAATTTTGATCGCGAGCTCACGGTCTTTTTCGTCATTTGCTTTCTTCTTGTATACGCCGGGAAATTATTAGGCCGCTCCCACGCCTAAATAAATTACCCCGTTACAATTGGTGCAGCCTAAGAACGGCATTTTCGTGCCTATAAAAGGGTAAAATTTAAAATTCAATTTAATTAAAATTAAAGTTTTTTTTCGATTTGCCTTGCAAATCTTACTTGAAAATTTTGCCTACCCAGAGAGTGGGACGGTTGAGTTTCGGCGGGCAGACAGTTTTTTTGCCCCCTACCACATATTTTTTATTAAATAATTAAGTACCCAAGTTGGCACAAAATAAGCCACGGCACATGGAAACTAAGAGTTTCGACGCGAAGGTAGCAGGAACGCGAGTAGCACCGAACGCGCCATAGCGACCGCGGTACGCATTTCGGCGTGCGCCGCGGTGCAATAGCTCCGCGCCACGCCATACCCTCGTATAGGAGAGAGAGAGAGAGAGAGAGAGAGAGAGAGAGAGAGAGAGCGCGTGACGCAAGTAGTGCCGCTCTTGCTCCGCGGTCGAGGAGAGAGAGCCGACGCGCAACAAGCAGGGACGCGACGCCATTACGTGCCCGAGACGGCATGCCTCGCACATCGTGCTGCGTCGCACTGTCGTGTCTCCTGCCTTTCGTCGGAATTCGTCGCCGTAAGTACCCACGAGTGTTAGCTGCGTGTTCCGGAAGGAGCTCCGGTGAGCCTAGCGCCGGGTGTCTCTTCGCGAAGTGGTGCAAAAAGTGAGTGCCCCATGTACGACGGCGCTAACCTGCTTTTTTTGCCTCCAGGCGGACGAACTAGAAGGGACGCCTGAGACGCCACGTGGTCGGGAAAAAGGATTGTGCCTTGACGGCCGAAAAAGATTTTTGTTTGTACGTTTTTTGTCTTATATTTTATTTCGCGAAGATTTTAAATTAGATGAGCGCCGTCGCAAGAAATTCTTTCGAGGCATTCGCGGCGAATAGTGCGCAAAAAAAATCGTGGAACTCGGAGTAGTTGTGCACAGTGCCTGCGGTGCCGAGATTTTTTTTTCTATTGCGCTCATTTTCCCGTTGCCTCCGGCAGCAAGTAGTTGCGCCACTCGCGACCGTTTCCGTGCTGCCTCCAGCAGCAAGCGTACACGAGCTAAGGGCGAGTCGTGCGGGATTTTTGCGTGCCCTGTGAGTGGTGTGCGGTGAACGTAGAATTCACCGGTGGCCGTCGGATAACAGCATGCGCCGTAGCGGTGCCCGGTACTGGCGGAGACAGAAAATTTTCTAGTCGCGCGATCGCCTATTTCTTTTTCCTTTCGTTTTTTTTTGTAGTGTGTGTGCGCGTGTGGCATAATTGGCCTTGCCCACGGTACGGTGCATCGCGCCATTTAGCCAGCGAACAGCAGAGCGCAATCTGCCTCTCTCTCTCTCTGTCGCGGCCAATACGGCATATTTCGCGGCACTGACTCCTTGTCAGGAGCCTGCGCACAGCGAGTCGAGCGCTAGCGACAATCAGCTCCAGCGGCTGATTGTCGCTGCGCGAGGCCCGGCCCCCGCGACTCCCACTCCCGCGACTCCAACTCCCGTCCAAATACCCACGATCCTTAAAACTAACACCGGAGCCGCTAATCGGCCTCTTCCGTTTCTACCACGGCACTGATCGGAGCAACCCGCGCAGCTAAGTCACCCGCGGTTCCCACGTGCGACACTAATCCGAATGTTACGCGCTGTGCCTCTCACACTGAACAATTTGTTTATATTTACACTTACACGAATTTATATTAATTAAGAAGGAATAAAGTTTGAGTGTTTCCGTCATACATATAAGTGCTTCAAGCTATTTCTATTCGAGACAAAAAAAGAAAACTCCTGCTCCTTCGTTCCGGTTTGCACCGAACCTCTGCCGATCTTCAAATCGGCGGCCGACCGCGTTTTAATCGCAGGTCGCTTCGAAAACCATCGCGACAAACGCGTGGCCGAAACACTCTCTCTCTCACTCTCTCTCTCTGCCGAGTCGTGGCTTGGCCCAGTCGTCGATGATCGACTCATTCAGGTCGATGCATCGACTGATTCTGTAACTTCTGTTTATTTGTATTTTATGAGACGCGCTGTGATATTATTAATAGGTTTGTGCAATATTTAAGACTGATTTGTAAATAGTTAATATATCTGAGTAAGCGAATCTGTAATATCATAGCAAGTGCAATAACAATCTCGACTTGATGTAATTTTATTGTATTTGAAAGGAAAATATGTGTAATTATGTATGTTATACTTTTTTGTAAATATTTACAAATAAACAAATATCTATCTCTATATCTCGTTTGTCTCTTGGATGGTTGGCTGTTGAGAATAGACGCCTAAACATCATTGCAAATTTAACCTACACTGTTATCTCATCTGGAAAACCTGCTTATCTTTTTGATCTTTTCAAACTGAGGGATGGTACTGTCCAGAGACGTGTTACTCCACACTATCCTCCTACTCCATTACTGACAAGTGTCCCGAGAACAAAGATGCTGGATAACTCGTTTCATCTAATTGCGTCACGATTTTTTAACTCCTTAATAGATCGAAATATCATCTTTAATCTTGACCATCTTAGTAAATTTAAGTTAACAGTACGTGAAAAACTTGTTTAAACAGAGGTTGATAATTGGCGTTTTAGAGTTGAGCATGATGGGAACTTAATACTAAATCCGCTACCACATAACAGGGTCATAGCTAGTCTCTTAGATATATAATTATACGTACAGTATGAGATACTGCAGTTAATTTAATTTAGTTGGTAATTTTTACAATGTAACCAAAGAACATATATATTTTTGTGATAAGTACATTCTCAAGACTGCGTATACTATGTTTACTGAAACTAGTTTTGTTGACTCTTTAGGAGTAAAACTTATTATACTTAACGTGTTAAATTTGTTATATTTGATTTCTATTATTAATTCTTATGATGTTCACAAGATTTTGTAATTAATTATTGTAACTATTATTGTACAATCTTACTGGGCTATATGGGACTGTAGCCTTCAATAAATTCAATCAATCAATCAATCAATCTCTCGCACGTTGCGCCGGTATCCGACGGCACAGCGCATCGCGACACTCTGCCTGCGAGCAGCAGAGCGCAACCTGTCTCTCTCTCTTTCGTTGCGCCGGAATCCGACGGGACGCGGTGCCTTGCCCGTCAGTGCACTACCTCGTAGCGAGCAACGGCAAACTAGCGAGGAGAGCTAACGACGTACCAGCCGTGGCAATTTCAGAATTTTTTTTTATTATATATATTTGCCTAGAGCGCCCCGTAATTATTGGTTAAAAAATAAATTACGGGCATTGCGAGCCCTTGGATTTTCGTCGGCGTAAAATTTTTTTTCGTGTTGCCTTTTCTTTTCGCCGCTCTGCGAGTGCCTGCCGGCGCGGGAGCCGCCGACAAAAGGCGAGACGTTTGCCGTCGGACGAGAGCTGCCGCCTCGGTCGCGCTCTACACCATCCGCGTCGTGCAGAGAATCTTCTACACCGCAGAACGAATAGCTGCCTGGCGTAGCGCAAGGGTCGGTGGTCCTCTTAGCGATTAGTTTTTTTTAATTTTTAATATTTATTTGGTTTGTTTTAATTTAAATTCATTCGCTATCGCCATAAGCCGCCGCGAATATCGTCTGCCTCGACGGCGAAAAAGAGAAAAGTCCTTGTAGACTCGCGACGAGAAGATGAGCAAACTGTCGAGCGAGTGTCTACCCTCCTCGTGCCTCCTCTGTGATAAATTTCGAGTCACTGCGCGCTACTTCGACTCGCTGAGTAGTTTACTCGAGAAAATGGCGTCGGGAAATAGCGACGCGGTCGTAGAGTGGGTTGACAGCTTGGAGGAAACCGACCTCGATGCTGCATTGCGCTACCTTAATTTGAGCCTGAATGGAAGTGCGGACAAAAGACGCTATAGGTTGATCAGATATCAGCTACGGTCGCAGCGGCGAGCCAATCTTGCACAGAGTGAAGTGGACGTAGCGGAGCCTCGCTACGAGCCGTGGCCCGTGGAAACCTCGAATGCGAGTGCCGCTGGGCCGTCACGCAGCCTCGCGCCGACGGAACACGGCGAATTCGACACCTCAGTGAACCGTCCGACGGCTGGCGCATTCTCCATGACACGGCTGAACACGTTAACGAACGTAACGTTCGGCGATTTCTTTGGTGCCTCCGTGCCGGTGAGCACTTCAGCCCCAAGCGTGCCTATCGTGTCCGCTCCTACATATACGTATGCAGGCGTCAGAAGTCAGGCGGACGTACCGAGTACGCACCCGCTCTACCCGTCGACATTGTGAGCGGATAGTTTTGCGACCGGTACTCTCACGCATAGTGGCACCAGACCGATATTTGGTGAGCAGTTTTCGCTTGTGGCAAACCAGTCGCTGCTGAATACAGTCCGGGATGCCGTGACCTCGGTGAAGACGGATGCAAGCGCCACCGGAATCGGCGCAGCTCTAACGCAGGAAATAGATGGATGCGAGCGTGTAATTGCCTATGCCTCGCGCTCTCTTTCTAAAGCGGAGCGCAACTATAATGTAACCGAACGCGAATGCCTCGCCGTTCTATGGTCGGTGGAAAAATTCCGTAAATATCTGGAAGGCACTGCCTTCACTGTCATTACAGACCATAGCTCGCTCCGTTGGCTTCAAAATCTGCGCGATCCAACAGGACGACTATCGCGCTGCGCGCTAAAATGGCTCAGTACGATATGCAGATCGTCCACCGCAAAGGAGCCCTTCATCACGTGCCTGATGCACTCTCTCGGATGTTTTCCGACGATGAAGATGGGCCGGCGGCGATTACGGAATTAAATCCGAAGTCTTGGTATGAACGGCGACTTCGTTTGATAGAAACAACGCCTCACAAATATCCGGGTTGGATAATTGAAAACGGCAAAGTATACCGACATCGCCCGGATCCCATAATAGACGATATTGTAGGCGACTTACAAGCATGGAAGCTAGTACTGCCTAAAAATTGCCGCCAGAAAGCGCTCAAAGAAGCACATTCCTTGCCTACTGCAGGTCACCTCGGAACGGCAAAAACTTTTCGCCGTTTAGCTCAGAGTTTTTATTGACCCGGATATTACGAGGATACAGCGAAATTCATGAAACACTGTCTTACCTGCCAAGCCTGCAAGGTTGAGCAGAAAGCTCCCACAGGCATGATGGGCCAAAGGGTAATCGAGCAGCCGTGGACAATCGTAGCAGCCGACATAATGGGACCTTTGCCTCCATCGAACTCCCGCGCTTCGTATCTGCTCGTCTTCGAGGACCTTTTCTCACGATGGGTAGAATTCGTGCCTTTACGAAAAGCCAACGCTCAATCCATTATAAAGGCCTTAGAGGAAAACATAATTTTCCGTTACGGTGTCCCGCAAGTACTGCACACCGATAACGGCACCGAGTTCTGCAATCGTGCCTTGACGGCGAAGCTTGCAGAGTACGGCATCAAGCAGTCAACAACCCCGGTATACCACCCTCAAGCCAATCCGGTAGAGCGAAAACCATGCTTACTGCCTTTGTCAAGGAGAACCACAAGGACTGGGACATCCTCCTACCGCAGTTTCACCTAGCAATAAACTCGGCTGTCCACAGCTCTACTAGCGTGTCGCCTGCCTTCCTCAATTTCGGTCGGGAGCCTCGAATGCCGGAAAATTCATTGCTCCGAAATGACAAATCGGATATCGTACCTAACTCCACGGAAAATTGCAAAGAGCGCATGAAAAAACTGTCGGCCATATACGATTCTGTCGCGCGCAACGTCGAAAACGCGTTGAATCGCCAAGCTGCCTACTATAATGCGAAACGCCGCGATTTCTCGTTCGCATTGGGAGATCGTTTGGCGCCGGCAACACGTCCGCTCGTCTGCCTCACGTGGCATTAGCGCGAGTCTATTCCCGAAATTCAATAGCAATTATTGGATCGCGAAAATTCTGTCGCCGACCGTGTACATACTCGCGAATGCCTTAGGGAAAATCGTAGCGAAGGTCAGCTCAGAGGACATAAAACCTTATTTCTCTTCTCCGACAGACAATGATCAGGTGCCTAGTCCTCGACTTGATAGTCGGAGCGGAGGAGCCGGAGATATGAGTCTCCATACCACGGCCTCCGCCTCCGCCGATGCCGACGGACGAGGACAGCGACGACGAGCCAGACCCCGTTAAGCCCGCTGCTCCCCCCAAGACTACCGGCAAGCCCAAGCTGCCTCGATGCAGCGGCGAATACATAAAAAAGCAGGGCTATAGAGGTCCGAGGAACCGCCCGACAATCGCCGACCAGGTGGCGATGTATGAGCGGGACTGCCGTTATTTCGGCGAGGAGAAGGACCCCTTCAAGAGATATGCCACACGGCCTCAATCAAAAAAATGAGAATACAGAATTGCGCTATCTCGGCCCGAAAGATTTTTTTTCCTTTTGGCAATCATATGTTTTTTTATTTATTTTTTTTCTCATACACACAATCACAAATCAATGTTTTTTTTCTTTTTAATGCCTTAAAGGCAGACGTAATAAGGCCGCTACGCGCCTTAGTAGTTTGGTTGTTACAAAAAAATATTTACCTTGCTTCTTTTTCGTGCCTCCGAGGCCGTATTAAATGTAATCATTGATGCCTTATATATGCTATTAATAAAAATATTTTTTTAGTTTTGTACATGACCAATATAAATGTGTTCACACCTTTTTTTTCTCTACATACATTCTCAAATATATTTTTTTTTGTTTTTTTTTTTAACCAAATGCCTTTATTTTCGCTCTGTTGAGTTGCATGGCCATCAGAGACAGCGAGCGGAATTAACCGCCTGCGCCGCCTCTATGCCTCAATTCTTTTTGTTTTTTTTTTTTTGATCTAGAATAATTTGTTATGTTTCTGGCATGTTTGGCCAAAACCGAAATGTGAGTCGAGGAAAGGACTCTGGCTGCATTTTTTTTTCTTCTTATATTCTCTTTTTTACTACTCAAATGCTAAATTAACGTAACTTTTAATTTCTTAAACAGACCTGGCGCCCTTATTTCAAATCTGCCTATACAGATCAGTATTAAAAATATAATTAAAGTCAGCTGCCAGAATTTTGATGGCGAGCTGACGGTCTTTTTCGTCATTTGGTTTCTTCTTGTATACGCCGGGAAATTATTAGGCCGCTCCCACGCCTAAATAAATTACCCCGCTACAATACATATATACTAACAATGTTATTCTTATGTCTTATGCTTTATTGCTGAACCTCTGTGTATACCTTAACTCTGTATGTCTTTATATTTACTTCATATTTATCTTGGTTCCATATTTCCATCCAATATTATATACGCTTGTAATATACGCCTCTGACTCTTTACGTAGCGTTCAATTAATTATAGGATTCTATAGACCTTTTTTCAAAAGGTCTTCATTAATAAAATACGATAAAAAGGTGCAACCACTCCATAAAACCCAGCAAAATTGTATCGGATTTAATGAGGTTTAATATTGCACCTTTTTAACAAATTTTATAACGCTTTTTCAGTCTAATACTTGAAATATATATATTATTTTTTAGTTATAGTATTTTCTAATAAGTTAAAGAATAAAATACTATAACTAAAAAAAATCCAGATATATTTATAATGTATACAATAATTATTATAATTACTTTTTCTATCGTTACCATCCGATAAAATTCGATAATTTGGCCCATATTTATAAAAATCATTACAGAACACCATAAATATATTCTGCAAATTTTTAAAAATTTTAAAATTCATGATAAACGTTGTTATCAATTAGATAATGTTATCGCAATAGAGCTTATTTAGAATCTTATAATTAGAATAAGCTGCTAGGTAATAAATAACTATAGAAATCCAGATAAAATTCGATTGCTTATTATTTACAGTTTTGTATAATAAAATGATTATAAAAAACCGTGACTGAATTTCCATGTTTTTTTTTTAAAAATCGGTAATTTAGCACCCAATCTTTTGTACAAATCATCATAAAATATTGTATGCATAATTTTCAGATTTTTTAAAAAATGTCAGAAAATGGATAAGTACTGTTAGCAAATACAAGTTTTATCGCAAGCTGCCTGTAAAAATTTATAAAAATAAGAAATATTAAACATAATTAAACTAAAAATCTGTATAAAATACTATAGCTTATCAACGAGGAATTGAAAGTTACATATTGGCTATGCCTGATAAAATCCGATAACTTTTGTTTCTAAAAATACCAATACATTTGTTACTAAAATTATTTCTTTGATATACAGTTTATATTATTAATTTTTATACATTTTTATACACAAATTGTCTATATATATATTATAAAAAATGCCCTATAAAATACCACAAATCGTCGAAAAAAATACGATAGACTCAGGATAATGCTGATAAATATCTATTGCATATATTGCTTTGGATACAGTAATGTACGATAGAAGGATTAATAACATTTCTGAACGTATCCATGGGGTTTGATAAATCCCGATAAGGTCCTCCATTATTTGTGCAATTATTAATTATCATGAAGTACTATAAGTAAAAGGCGGACGTAATGACGAATCTTAGATATATCACGATAAATATCGGTATAAATAAATATATATTCTATTTGTTTCCCACTATAAAATACTATAACCTATTATTTTATAGTATTAAACGTTTTTATCTGCACCAGAAATCCTTCATAAAATAGAGTATTTATTTTGTCAAAATCATCGAACGATGTATGAGAACGAGAGAGATAGAATGAGTGGGGAGCGACTTTCGGCGACGACCAATACCGGCCACACGAGGTTCTGTTCCCTCTAACCATTTCAAAACAAGCGCGGACACTCACGCCAGCGCTCATTAAACTTATTTCGCCGATTGTACTAATTAACAAAAATGAAAATCACTATTTATTGCTATTTTATTATGAAACCTTATATATTTTTTATCTGAATATCCCCATAGGATATAATGTTTATCTGTACTGTGATTTTCTTCATAAAATTGAGATTTATGTATGCATAGGGATTGCCTTATACTTTTTCAATCTGATAATCCCTATATATTCAGATAACAAAATTATATTCGTAGATAGTAGATAACCGCTCATAAATATTTGTATAAGTAAGCCTCTACAAAAACCTATAAAAGTGTATACCTCATTGAAGCAGATAGTTAATTTATCAGAAAAAGCCTATAAAATGTAAATATTTACTCTTAGCATTAGTCTTTATATGGAATAAATTATAAAAGCAGATTAAAAACTTGATCTGATATTAGTATAAAAATTTTATCGGCAACCTCATGGAAGGAGTTATCTTTTTATAGAATTTTATAAGGTCGTTTTATAAGCCACAGACAGACAGACACATATAGAGCTACATGCACACTCCCAGGCGCACAGCGTTACCAAAAGTGGCATCGCCAGAGAGGGAAATTTGAAAAAAGTCAAAAAACACGAAAAAAAGTAAACAGAAAAAATATTTTTATGCATTGATAATTTCAAATAAATTAAAAGTAACAAAGTTACTATGCCAGAATTAATTGTTTGTAATTATTTATTGGTTTAATAGAACTTCAGTAATCGCGCGGTGCCATTCGCTGCCACGTTAAATTTGGACTTATTTCACTTAAACAGAGTAAAATAGCGTTCAGTAAAATTATAAAATAATTACACTTTAATTTGAAGCCGATCTGCATTACCCCGTGCGCGGCAGCGAGTTGTTTGTACAGTCGAGTCTTCGCGAGTTCATCTGTTTACGTGTTATTACAACCATCGTACTATTCTCACGCGGGCTCACGTACGCCGCGTGTAGCCTCATAATATTTATATTTTGTATTATCCAAATTTACTTTTGAAAATAAATTAGCAGTACTCTATATCTCTATTATATTATTTTATCTAATATATATTTTTTGTATGAGATAAAATTTAAAGTCTGTTCATTGAGTATATTCTTTATGAATTTAAATATCCGTAAATCTACTTATTAATTATATAAATTACTATAAGTATTATGTGTTATAATTCCTTTGCCTTATCAAAAATTCGATTTTTCTAAATATAATGTCCTGAAATTATTCATTCAAGTAATATATTATATATATAATATATATAGTCCTATATAACAATATAAT
>UELU01085685.1:0-11696 GCA_900490025.1 Megastigmus dorsalis
ATAAATAGATATAATTGCACATTTTCTCACTCAACTTGACAATCCCGAGTTATAGCGTTTTCTAACGTTGGCTCAAAATTACCACAACGAATGCGGCTAATCCCATTGCAATCAATGCAAATGTAATCACCCTATAAATACTCTATGCACTGTGCAGCCTATAGCCTCTAAAAAACTTGAAAAATCCAATCGCGAGCATTCGGATACGTGTTACATATTTTATGATTTTGAAGCGCGACAAGACACGCTTTTAGGGACATCGAAAAACGTATTTATACATGTTCCCAACTTATGTGTAGCTCAGCTTTGTTGCGATGCTTGTGAACATGACGATGATTTAAAAACGGTTTGCCCTTTTTGCGGTGTGCGGCTACATATTTTCAAGGGTGAGGATTGTTTAAAAAATTTTGTTAATTTTGTCATTCCATTTAAAAAAGAATAATTTTAGATCATTTGTTTGTATAGCGCATAATGCTAAGGCTTTCGATGGCCAATTTATTTTAAAATATATCGTAGACTATCGTAGACATTATTTCCGATGTTATATTGAACGGTAGAAATATTATAAAATTACAAGTCGGAATAACTAAATTTATAGATAGTCTCAATTATTTACCTATGAAGTTATCCAGCCTTCCAAAAATTTTTGGGTTTCTCGCCTGGGTAAAAAAAGGATATTTTCTCCATTTATTTAATACCAAAGAAAATGAAAATTATATTGGTGCGTATCTGGATGCTCGTTTTTACTCTCCCGATTCTATGAGTGAGGATGTTCGTACCGGCTTTATAAATTGGTACAGTGATATTGCTAGTCATGGGCCGGTATTCGGTTTTAAAAAGGAGTTAGTAGAATATTGCGTGCAGGATGTAACAATTTTGCGACAAGCATGCATGCTATTTCGAAAGATATTTTTAGATGTAGGTAGGGTAGATCCATTTTGCGAGAGCGTAACGATAGCCAGCGCATGTTCGGTCGTTTTTAGGAAAAATTTTTTAAAACAAAATTCAATAGGTTTAATTCCCCCTGCAGGTTATACAACAGGCGATCGACATTCCCAAAAAGCTATCGAATGACTTTTGTGGGAGGAAAAACGTATAGATCGCAAAATAATACACGTTGGTTGGTCTCGCGAGTATATATTAATTGAGGGACCACGTGTTGACGGGTACTTGGAAGAAACTAATTCTAAAGGGGTGGTATATCAATTTCATGGGTGTTTTTTCCACGGTTGTCCACGCTGTTTTGAAACTAACCGTAGCAAGCCTTTAGTAAACCGATCGAGTTTTGCTGAAAGATACGAAAACACAATAAATATGATAAATAACATAAAATCTTTCGGATATGGTGTAATAGAAATGTGGGAGTGTGATTTTAACCGTGAATTGAAAAATAAAGTATAATTTAAAAATGTTATTGCAACTCACCTGTGGGCATCAAATATTTAAAACAATAGTTAACTGTTCAAATATTCCACATGCCCGCACAGTCCATCGATGACCTTTTCTGGAAATTGGTATAATCCGGCCCAATCCGCATAAGATCGCTCTCGGACGTAACGTTAGAAAACGGTGTTCTAATTCATAGATTCCATCGAGTTCATATGCATGTAAAAAATCGAAAGTTATTCCAGTATCTAGTATTGTGCATCGATATGATTCTTGAACTATACACCTCACCCACTTATTTGCAATATTGACTGCTACATTCATTTTCGGCTGTAGAAAAATTGTTTTAAATATTACATCGAGAAATTATTTAAAAAATATTTAACCACACTCATCTTCAATTGATAAATTCTTAGTCTTCTCAAAAAAATTTCAAAGCTTCCTCCTTTTTCCAGAATCGTCGATTTTTGACTTTCAAAATACAGAGTAGCAGTACAATAATACATTAACATGTCCGATTGAAATGTTTTATATTCATTATCCTCTTCATACAATTGGACGAAAAACTCGATACGCGTACATTTTTCACAGAATTGAGTAGTTTTTCCGGCAGGCGATTTTTAATGTTTAATAGAGAAACGGCACTCATTTTAAACGGATATGTATCATTCAGCACCACTTGAGCCACGTGTTTTAAAAATTTGAGATGATATTTTGACGGTTACGCAAGCGGTATTAGGGGACCGGCTAGATTTACGATGTGTTTGGCGCGCGCGCGCACGAGAATCAGTAGCCAGCGACGGACACGCAACTAGCTACACTGTGAGCGCTACAAGTGCAGCTGCGGCGCTTCCTAGTCAGGCCCTTGAGAAGTGAGCGGTCCTTATCGCATTTACGCTAGTACACGCGGGGCGGGATCTAAGCTCCCCGCAGAGTCCGGGTTCAGTAGCCTGGGCACCGCACCGCCGCTGTCCCTCTACCATCGCTAGTATCGCTTTTCTCCACTAATTTTTTTATACTATTTATTTTATTTTATACTATTTTCCCCATCAATGTAATGTATACATTGATGGGGTAAAAACTGAAGGCTCAAATATCATTGATTTAATAAATGACGCGATTAGACACAGCAAATGTAAAAGCCATTGGTAGAAAAGAGCAGTTCCACGAGAATTTGTAGGGAACTACTCAATGTGGGCAGTCGATAAATCAGACTTGAAGAAAAGTAAATCCAGAGAATGGATCGACGATATCAACGCCTTTAACGCTTCCGAATAATCAGTCTTACTCGATAACAGGAGTAGCGACGATTCCTCTATTTTCTCTCCAACAGTGCTGGCCAACAGCAGTCCTAAAAATAATTCTTTCTATAAACGTACTTCAACTCCTGTAGTTAAAAAAAAGGTTGGTTAAAATATTAAAATAACAAAATGGAATCATTGGAAAATCAATATTTTGACCCGCGAAACACAGTCGCAATCTCCGGAGCAAGAAATTTAAAAAGGATTAATAAAAAGAAAATATCTTAAAAAAAATTGAAGAATGGTTAGCCAAGCACGACGCATATACCCAATACAAAGCTATAAGACGTAAATTTCCAAGACTGTATTACAACGTTAATGCCATGGATCAGGTCTGGGAAGCTGATCTTATACAGTTGACTTCCCACAAAAAATACAATGATGGGATCTCATATCTGCTAGTCGTGATTGATGTTTTGAGCAAGTTTGTGTGGGTACAGCCATTGATAAATAAAACAACACAAGAAGTGACTAATGCGGTTAAAAAAATACTCGACAACAAGAACACCGTTTTCCGGCTACACTGCAGACCGATAGAGGCAAGGACTTTGTAGGGACTGCATTGCAAAAATTTCTTAAAGACAATGGTATACAGTTTCGAGTAGTGCGCAATCCGGATGTTAAAGCTGCCGTAGTAGAACGATTTAATAGAACTTTAAAAGGGCGAATGTATAGATACTTTACTTTTAAAAACACTTACCGTTATGTCGATATCTTGCAAAATTTAGTTGCTGGTTACAACAAAACACCACACTCTACAATAAAAATGGCCCCTGCAAGTATAACTTTATATAACGCGCACATTGCTAGAAAAAATTTAGTAATTCGCGCTCTGCATAGGCAGATTCATTGTTCAAGACCAAAGTACAGAAAAGGCGCGTACGTGCTTACAAGTCGAAAAAAAACGTGTTTGAAAAGAGAGCGGTAAAAATCTGGAGTGAAGAAATCTTTAAAATTACTCGTGTTTTGAAAAGACAAAATTTATTTGTGTATGAACTGACTGATTTAGAAGGTGAAAATATTGAAGGATTTTTTTACCCTGAAGAGCTTAGTTTGGTTCACAACGATCGTGTACAGCTGCAGCAGGAATTTAAAATTGATAAAACTTTACGTACAAGATGAAAAGGATTAAAGAAACAATATTTTGTCCGTTTGGTTGGATATCCTGAAAAATTTAATTCGTGGATTTCTGTCAAAGATTTAAAAAATTTATAAACATGTGTCAGAACGAGTTTAGTATCACGCTCCCGAGTAATAGTAGTATGCAATATTTTCCAAGTAATACTACAAAAAAACTATACAACTCGATTATCCAGGGAAGTAAAATTATGCGGTAGATGGTTAGTCGGCCTCTGGGAGATACACATACCGTGCACTACTCTTCATTTAAGACGGGAGGACACAAAATTGATGTTTCCCGATTCTCAAGAGCATTACTTTCAATATGATATATACGATTCTATACAAGATCTCGTAAACGCTATAAACGAAACACTGTTTTTACATCGTAAAAGCGAATTTGGTTTTAAGATAATTTATGATAAAAAAGAAGGATTTGTGAGTATCGGTGCAGTTAAAATAAATAATATTATGACAATATGTAGTTCGCCCATTTTATCCGACGCTGTAATACGCATTCTCGGATTCGAGAATGACGGGCTACTCTTGTCTGAAGAAATAAAAAACGAAAATTACCAGTTAATTTTAATAGGAAATCAGCCTGCAAGCCTCGCAAACGCGATTCCAGATCAACTCATTATCTACTCTAATCTATGTGAACCAAATATTGTCGGTGACACTCACGCTCCCTTGCTCCGTATAGTTAATATGGCGGCAAAAGATTTTAATTTTGGCAGAACAAGAATTAAAAGACTATACCCCGCTAATTACGTTCCTCTTTTAACAAATAGATTTCAGACTGTTGACATCGATATAAGAGATCAATTTGGCAAACCTATAGCATTCAAAATAGAGTTTTAAAATTGTGTAAATATGAGTTTCTACGACGTGTACTATCAACAGCAAGGTGGAGGTGGTGGTGGTATTCGTAGTGAACATAACATTTTTGTTGGCTCGCGAAGCCAAAGAGGTCACCGATTGGACTCCTTTTTCACGGGCCTATTTCGGAGTGTTTTATCTTTTCTTGCTAAAGGAGCAAGAGCTGTGGGGAAAAAAGCTCTGAGAGCAGTATCTAATATTCTCGAGAATGTTGGAGACAAAAATATGACACTTAAGGAATCGTTTAAAAACCGAGTGAATGAATCGGGCAAGAATCTTAAACGTAAAGCAGTGCAAAAAATAACGACGCTTATGAGAGGGTCGGATTATAAACCGTTGACGGGTAAGCGGCAGGCACAGTCTCGGAGTGTAAGCGGTCGACGTCGGTTCGGAGCAAGTTTACAGAAAAAACGTTTAAAAGCAACAAAACGTCTGAGATTAGCGAAACAGCGGCATGTGGAAAAAAGTGCAATAAAAAAGTTAAAAAAGTTAAGAAAAATAAAATTAAAAAATCTAAAGAGCGAGATATTTTCGACTAAATATTAAAAATGTCTTTCTTACATTCTCATACCGAGCCCTGTCTGAAGAGTAAATTGGATTTGGTTTCTCTACCTCCAACACAGACAGCATTAGAATCTAACATATGTGTACATTACAAACCCGTGTCGTCATTGAGCGACGAGAGTCCAATAGAGTTTTGCATCAATGCACAAAACGAAGATTATTTAGATCTCGCACATACGATGCTCAAAGTAACTACAATTAACACCGTACAATAAGGACACCGATGGACTTGTAGGACCTATAAACAATTTCTTACACTCGATTTTCAATCAAGTTGACGTGTACTTTAACCAAAAACTTGTCTCTCCGGCGAATAACGCCTATCCTTATAGAACATATATAGAGACTTTATTAAATTACGGTCCTGCAGCAAAGTCATCCCATCTCACTACAAACTTGTCAATTAGCGATGTGGCTGGTGTAATGGACGAATTACCAGGGTCTAAGAAGAACGAATCACTTGAAGCAAGACAGCAATACTTGATAGGACACCTTCATTGTGATGTTTTAACCAAGATAAGCTTCTGTTACTCGTTCTTTCGAAAGACTCATTTTGCTTGATGGATGCGTCTAACGGAAACTATTCAGTGCATATGACCCATGCAAGTTTAATTGTACGTCGAGTAATAGTAAACCCGCCAGTTTTGATTGCTCATGCAACAACTCTCTCTGCTACTACAGCTAAATATCCACTCACGCGCGTAGAAGTAAAATCTTTTACTATGCACAGTGGCATCAGTGGTGATTGTTTAGAAAACGTAATTTTAGGACAATTACCGAAAAGAATTATTATAGGATTTGTCGACAACAGAGCGTTCAACGGAGATCGAAAGCTTAACCCGTTCAATTTTCAACATTATTCAATAAATTTTCTTTCCTTATACGTGGACGGAGTGCAAGTTCCAAACAAGCCGCTACAACCCACATTTACTGGAAATTCTCCACAGTACATCGTCGCTTATCATACTTTATTTTCAGGCACTGGACTGCATTACATGAACGAGGGAAACGATATTACTCGAGACGAATATCCTCATGGCTACTGCCTATTCGCCTTTGATCTCACGCCTGATATGACTGCTAACTTTGCAGGGCATTGGAATCGCGTTAAAAACGGAACCATTAGAGTAGAAGTCCGTTTTGAAAAACCCTTGACTAAAACCATAAATTGTATACTTTACACCGAATTTGATAACGTACTAGAGATAGACTCTAACCGTCAAGTGTTGGTGGATTTCAACTCTTAACTCTCCTTTCTTAGAATACGCTCCAGAAAAAAAGTAGGGGAGCTAATAAATATATCGTGACTCTAATGAAAATACTTTATTTTGTCTCTGATCCTTTCACAGAACGGTCGGTCGGCTCTGAATCAGTCAGCATGGAAAAATTAGATTACATTATAGACATTCAAGACTTCACGACAAAGATGGAAAGTTTTTACCGAAAGAAATTGCTGCTGTTGTTACAGAGTGTAACTTTATAGCTCATTGGATTGTAAAACCACCGTCCGACTACGAGGATTTTTCGAAAGGAATATTATCAAGTAACAGTTTCTTATCTGGTTTTCAACATGGTATCGAGTGGTTCGACGGCGAGTCAGACTTGGAAGACGTTTATAATTGTCTTCTAGAAGTGGCTCGATTTGCTCTACGTATTTGTGTGCACGGGCATCAAAAACAAGAGTTACTAGAGCGGGTTCTCTACCGACATATTATAAATCTGGAGGACTATACGTGCCCGTCGTTTAAAAATTTACAGCGCGTAAACGATCATTTTTGTTTCTACCACGGACGAAAGCGGGAGTACTTTGTCTGTGCATTAGCTTACGCCTATAAAATAAGGTTATGGTTAAAGAAAAAAGTCTACGATCCGGTGAACCGCGAGTCTCAAGACAAGCCTGACTCGGATGAAAAAGGAGGAGGAGGAGTACAAGTTGTGGGGACCGCTGAAAAACTTGAAAAACTCGACATATCGAAGCAAGCAGACATACCCACTATTTGTCATGTAGAAACTAACAGGGAGAGCAACCGAACGAAAGAAGAGGGGGAAATAATCTATTCCAATATCAAGAATGAATTTGCTCGAGATACTGAGGGCTCTACAACACATACCAACACAGACAGTGGGAGTATTTCCTGCGGACAAGATTCCGCTTGTTTGGGTGAAACCGTGTACTCTTGTTGCTAATGTTGCCGAAAGCTCAAAACCAGGATCGCATTGGATTGCTATCTACGTCGATTCCAACGGACAAGGTACATTTTTTGAAAGCTACGGATTACGCCCAGCCGTCACGCACCACATTGATCGACTTAGAAGAAATTGTCGTATCTACGGCTGGAACATGCAACAGCTATAGAGTATCGATTCAGACGTGTCTGGAAATTACTGTATCGATTTTTTGTTTTATATGTCTCATAATTATTCTCTGGACATGTTTTCCAATATATTTTCAAATAATACCATCGCTAATGACAAACTAAGTGTATCGTTATATAATATTACTCGACATAAGAGAAATGTAAATAGTCATAACATAAGTTGTATTCATCATTGTAAGCAATCGTGCAAGTGTAAATAATGCTGTATGAAAAATTTACAACTTTTATATATATATATATTTCAATATTTTCAAAACTTTTGTATACAACGTTGTATTCTTATGCATTGTGTGTGGAAAAATAAAAATACCAAAAGTGAAATTTACTTGTACTTATTTCTAGACACTTCCTTTTCACGCATGGTCCCTTAATAGTTAAAAATAATGTTTAAATATTTACTCTAACCTTTGCTTAACCCAATACTTAACTTACAAGCTCTTATCGTTACACTTTAATTTACAAATAATTATTATTATTAACATTATTATTATTATTGATATTATTTACATTTTTTTAAATAAGAAATCCGTGAACGCGACTCCGCACGCGATACCCGCCCGCGAGCACGGTTCCTCACGCGTCACCCGGCCACGAGCACGGACCTGTTACGTTACCCGTCCGCGGCTACCCCCTCCGCGCCATCCGTCCGCGAGTGCGACTCCCCACGCGCCACTCGCCCGCGAGCACGGCTCCTGTTGCATCACCCGGCCGCGAGCATGGCTCTGTTGCATCACCCGTCCGCGGCTCCCCCCTCTGCGCGACCTCCAGGGCATGGCGCCTTCCCCCTCCACTTATCCTAGAATCATGTCCCCCAGATAGAGGTAAGGACCCCAGACATTGTCTGAGAATTAACTACCCCTACTACTTACAACTGATGCTTCTAAATATGCTTTAGGGGCAATAATATCGCAAGGTGAAATCAGCAAAGATAAACCTATTGCATATTCCACTCGAATATTAAATTAAGCTGAAATTAAATACGGCACTTACGAAAAAGAAGCTTTAGCAATAATGTTTGGTGTGAAAATATTCAGAAATTATTTATATGGTAATTACTTTACGATAGTAACAGACAATAAACCACTTTTATGGCTAAAATCAGCGGATAATAATACCAGGGTACAAAAATGGAGATTAAAATTATCAGAATACGAATATGAAATAATATATAAACCAAGCAAACAAAATGTAAACGCAGATTCATTATCTAGGAATCCTATCGAATCACATATAGCAGTCGTAACAAGAGCACAAAATAAACGAGAACAACAGCAGCAGCATATAGCAGCAGCATATAACAGCAGCATATAGCAGTAAAGAAAAATATAAGTAATGATGAGAAAATAAAAACATGAAATAATGAGCGTATAAAAATTAAAGCAATAAGAGGACGATCAAAAAGAAAAAAAATAATGAATCAGGATACGAATTTTAAATGATGTCCAAACAGATGATTATAAGAATATAATTTACTCAAAGAATTTTATCCAATTCAGAAATGATAACGTTATAAACATAATTAATCATCAAGGAAAAACGTTAGACAAAAATACTGATATAATAATTAAAAGTAAAGGTGTAAAATTGTGCCCAACTCTATCTGAGAATAAGATAAATGTTCAAAATATTGACAATAAAAAACTTTTTACTTTAGCGCTAAATATAGCTGCATCGTCAAAAATTTTTAAAGAATTCTTAATAAACCTATTTAAAAATTTAAAGAATTTATTAATCCAGAGTAACATATCTATTTTTAGTATATCAAAAGACATTGAAATACCTAATATAAACTGGCTAGAAATCGATGAAATGTTAAAAAAGGTTTTTGACAATACAAAAATTAAAGTTATAATATGTTTAAATAACATTGAATACGTAAAATAAAATGGCAGAGCAGTTTCAGGTGTAAATAGAACTTATAATAGGATAAAACATAAATATTCGTACGAAAATCTTAAAATCGATATTCAAAATAGAATAAAACTTTGTGAAGACTGTCAAAGAAATAAACTTAAACGCATAAAAACTAAACAACCAATGGTTATCACAGATACACCTTTCAAAAGTTTTGACAAAATAGCAATGGATATTGTAGGTCCATTTAATATTTCTAAAAGAAATAACAAATATATTTTATCGATCCAAGATCAATTATCGAAATTCATTATATTATCGCCTTTAAAAGACCAAACTGCAGAGTCAGTCTCAGAGGCCTTTATAAAAAATTTTATATGTATTTTTGGTCCACCTAAAATAGTATTAACTGACAGAGGAGCAAATTTTACAAGTAAAATGATGAAAAAAATATTACGTCGATTTAAATTTTCAAAAATCGAAACAACAGCTTTTTCACCTCAATCTAATGGTTCTTTAGAAAGAGCACATCATCCCCTCTGTGAATATTTGAAATATTTTGCTACAAAAAATGTGAATGAGATGAACTTCTAGAATTTGCTCATCTTCATTATAATACAAGTGTACATACGAGTCATAAATTTACACCGTATGAATAGATTTTTGCTTATCCAACAAGATTGCCATCTAGTAAACCTATAAAAAAGCGGAACAATTGCCAACATTTAATGGATATTTAGAAAATTTAATACAAAATATGAGAGAAATTGCAGCAATAGCACGAGAAAATTTAATAATCTCAAGAGAAAAATCAAAAGAATATCATGATAGATTCATTAATCCAGTGCAATTTAAACGTGGAGATAAAGAATGGTTAATGAAAGAACCAAAACCAGGAAAATTAGAAAAAGATCACTACACAGGTCCATATGATGTATTAAAAGTTAATGAAAATAATAATGTAATAATTGATTATAAAGGGAAGAAAAAAACAGTTCATACGAATAAACTGAGTTTACATGAAAGAAAAAGCTAACATTTTTCTCTTTTTAGGAAAAAAAAAAAAGAGCATCTTATTCAGATAGGTATGGAACTTGGAGTAATGTATTGGTACAATGCTTATAAAGGTAATATTAATAGAGCAATACGCTCAAGTTAGTTTAAATAATGACAAATTAAGATTAAATTCAGGAACATTTTGTAAATTCTCGGACTTAAATTGTATAGATATAGAAGCGGGTCATTCATTTTGGTCAGCATTACCTACCAATGACGATTTCAAAAATAAATTTGATATATTATATAAGGGATCTAGTGCAAAAATCTCGTCTATTAATTTGGAAACAGTGTATAGTATTAATACCAACGATATATCTTTTGCACTAGCAAAAAAAGGAAATGTAAATCTTTATGGAAGAACATTAACAAAAACAGAGCATCCTAGACGAGACAAACGATAATAACGCACTTTTTGATAATTACATTAGATTAAACAGAGATATATTTAATTTTGATATATTTACTTCCATGAATTCAAAATTCGTTTATGTAGAGAAACATTTTAGATCCCAATTAGACAATTTATATATTAATATTTTACAGAGAGAAGTAATTCGAAATTCCCTGTCCATTGCATCTCTTCCTCGGACGAATTCGCTTACAACATAATGAAAAAACGTGGATATATTGCGAGGCTAGTAGGAGAAGTAGTACATATCATAAAATATACACCAGTAGAAGTACAAATTTTACATACAAAAGAGTGTTATTCACAACTACCTGTCACAGTAGGGAATCAAACATGGATTCTTACACCAAAAACGCATATTTTAATAAAAAATTTCAGTTGCCATCATGGCGTCGGGAGGTAAGGAACCGCCCGACGTCTCTCTTAATAAACATTACAAGTGGCATCCTAACGTTAAAGTAGGAGCAGTAGTTTGTATCGTGTGTGGAAACTTTTTTCATACAAGTGAGTTTGTTGCAAAATACAATGCAGGAAGCCCGGTAAAACTCCTAAGTAACACTTTTGTTATATGCCATGACCATCCAAACTTTGCACTAAGCTCAAACCTGCCATATGGAGTGCTGAATACTGCCGCGTGTGAATTTATAGCACAATTAAAAAGTGAAAATCGAGAGTTGATTAAAAAAGAAATACTTAACGAAATAGTGCATGAAAAAAATGTAGATAATAATTTAGATAAAACAGTGT
>UELU01085689.1:0-12560 GCA_900490025.1 Megastigmus dorsalis
ATGTATACATACATAATTGAACTAAATATACATAATAATATAACATATATATATATGTAACCGAAACATATATACACATGTAATATTCTTGTATTATATATTAAAACCGAGAGAGAGAGAACTCATAATTGTAACTAATCGGACTCGCACCTCGCACCGCGAGTCAACACGATCCGAACATCGGACCTTCCTTCCTAGTACAATACAATGTATAAGCGAGCGCACGTCATTTATCATGTGATTTCCTTTCGTGCTTATTTGCAAATGTCCTGGCACCGCATCGGCACCTAACCTAGCACAACGCGTCGCATGATTTTGGTATTTTTGCATGCATGCTATACGTTTCCTTCATGTATACAGGAAACGTCGACGAATGTGTATAAATTTTCGGATATTTGCGATACTCTGTATAAAATCACGTGTATGCAACCCGATAATGTTACTTAATTTTTTTTATTATATATATATATATATAACCTTTTCGCGCCACATTACGAAAATATTTTTTTTTCTGGTTTGTGTTGGTTTTTGCGCCACTTCGTGTCGGATCGCTCAGGGGAGCGATCCCGCGGCCTCAGACGTGTTACGTATGTTAAAATACGAACGTTATATTTTATTAAGAACGTCGCAATTTAAACTGCGACTCGCCCGGATGTCTAGACCGAAAACTGAAACCATAGCCACGCGCGGCGCATCCGTTCTTACACATACACACTCACACATATACCCAACGATCAACGCGCGACTTCCCACCATCATCCCACGATCGACTAATTTTGAGAAGTAGGAGTAAGTAAAATAGAGGATATAAAAAGGAGAGCACTGGGCGCGCGAGAGGACATAGACAGAAGAGAAGACAGAAAGAGAGCAGAGACGAGAAGACGTAGAGAACCGAACCCGCGATTCCGCATCCGATCACAGCACTCATCATTCGATCACAACAGCATCCAACTTACTCCACCATCATACGCGACCGCGAAGACTGAAAACCTCTCTCTCGGTTACGTACAAGTCCGATTAATAAACCTAGCCATTTATCAACAATCGTTGTCGTTCATTTACTCGCCTCTCTTCACATATCTCGCTTGGCCCTCCGGCCGAGTGTGAGCAGAACCGAGAACCCTTCACACGTAACAAAATATATTACTTTTATTTTACAGACAAAAATCGTTCAATCTTTTAGGGGGAGGGGGAATTCATTAGGCTATAAGGAACACTCTAAACAATAAGATATTTACAGATGTTGGGTACCTCTTTAATTGGCTTGGAGTTAGAGGAGCTCAAAAAATGTCAAAACTATGTTCGCTAAATATATCGTAGATCTATAGATATATAAATGTCATAATTATTGCTTATTATTTACGATTTTTTTTATCTTCTTTTTGAACTAATTATTTTTTTAGAAGCTTTAGTAGAAGTTGAAAGTGAGTCGCGTGATAATATTCAGGAAATTTTGGAATATTGTCTACTAAGATCAAGTGCCAGAAGAAAGATAGAAAATAAGTAACTTAAGCTGCTGCTGCACTCGAGCAGTAAAGTCTTTTTTTTTATTTGCTTTCTATTACGTACTTATTTTATTTTTCAAGTTCTTATATAAGTATTGTAATATAAAGAAATGTTTCTATATTTAACATATATTATTATTAAATATATAAAGGATGAATCGATCCCGTCGCATTGGCTATATACCATTCGATAGATCGTGCAATTCTAAGAACCACGTGTCTTTCTCGTTTTTCGATCTGACAAGTAGTTTCCAAGTTATTAATTATTAAAAGTTTGTAAGATGAGCCAATCAGCGGGCAAATACAGCGGGCGGCAGCTATACTACATTTGATTTTACATTGCACAGTATATACATGGCAATTTTGATCAGGAAGTCATGAGCTACATTATACTCTATTTTCAGTCATATTAATCTTATTAATTAAATCAATAAATTAGCTAAAAATATAGTGTAATATATAATATAATCTAGTTCATGACTTCCTGATCAAAATTTCCACGAATATACTGTGCAATTTAAAATCAAATATTTGAACCTCTGTCTATCATAAACTACGTTATATTAAATTTTCAGCGAATTTGACCGGGAACCAATTTCCATAAGGTTTATGCGGGGTCCTTTATCGAGTGAAGCGAGCAGCGCTCAAACGATGACATAAATCGGATAGACAGAATTGAAACTTTTTTAAGCAGAATTTTATACTACACCTTTTACTGAACACCGCAAGTATTAGGAGAGGGAAGAGGCAATGTATCGCAATTATTCAATTGCAGCGATTATATTTACTGAGGGAAGATGTTTACTTGCCGCGGATGAGTGTTGAATACGACCGATGAGACGCGGTCCTCTCTGCCACGAGTGTGTATGCCACTCGAGTAACCTCGTATCTCCCTGAAGCTTCTAAAAGCGTCTAGTAACCGAGGGGGACTGCAAGGCTTCCACTCGCGTAATTAGCAATGTGAGTTTAGTTTTAACACGCAAAAAAAAGATTGTTTTCTCACTGACCCTTCCGCTTCCTCACACACTCCACGGCACGGAAGTTGACTTGGAGGACCAAAAAAATGTGAGCGCCGTCTGTATGTTCGCACGCATACGCGTAATTTGCGTGTAGCGCGGTTGTATGTGTGCGCGCGTATATATTCGCATTTCATGCGTTCTATTTATTTTATCGTTTTAATTGATAATGATTTATTTAACGATTATTGCAATTATGTTATTGCAAAATACTACATTAGAGTTTTATACTCTACGCTAATTGAAATTATAAGAACAATAACCGCGCTAAAACAGTATATGCAACGCTCGTAAATATTATTATCTTATTATTTAAATTTATCTTAGCTATTTATTTTTAATATATTTTATTAATGTATTAGAAATTGTTATTGATTTAGTGACAGGTGTCACACTACTGAAGTACATATGATTTTTTTTAAAGTTTTTTTTCGCGAAATAGCGATTGTTTTAACAAAAAGTCGTTTGTTAAAACATAAATTGGTAAAAAATAATAAACATAAATTGTTAATAACTTTTTTTCCTGTTAAACAATCGCTAAAATCGTATGTACTTCAGTAGATAATCAAACGATGAAGCTACAGTTTAAATTTCAAGTCAATCGGATGAAAACTTTTCGAGTTCTACTGCCGGCCGTTTTTGAAAATACGATTTCGAGAAAAATGCGTTTAAAGTTTCAAAATGCTATAAATCTTAAGTACCGTAAAAATATGGAAAAATTGATTTTAAGAAATTTTGAATTTAGATCGGTACTTAGGAGTTGTAGATTTTGATTCTGGGGAACTTTTGGAATGATTTAGGCCAATAAAAAAAATGGACCAAATAAAATGAAGCCGGAAATAACCCCTTAAAATATATGTCTATTATGTATTAAATAACATTTACATATTTCTTAGATATCCTGTTAAGTGGACTTAGGGCATCATTTAGTTAACACCCCTGGTAACATTTACACAAGTGGTAGATATCTGCATGGATATCGCTTATCTTATTTTAGGTAACTTTTTAATGCCTTTTGAATGTCCTCATGCTAGCTGGGAGTGAGGTGAGCGACTCGAGTAGTTGCGGTTTCCCCTTAAAATGTTCAATCAATTTACAGACTTCAAAGCAACATCGTTTACTGAAATTGTTTTAATTACAATGAAGATTAGACTCGATATATTATTGTACAATCTTTCAACATAAAAAGTGAGTGTTGTATATTAAAACGAACTAATATTTAAACTGTTAGTCTATGCAATACATGCAATATAAGTTGTTTTTATACGAAACTAACCTAAAAAAGAGTTTTTTATGTACTGATCGAAACATCGGTGAAATTTGTCTTAGCTAAAACTGCAATTTCTCGTAAAAATCGAGTTCTAGAAAATTCTTACCTCTTATAATTTAATAAAATTGTTCTTCTTTCATAGTACAGTATGGATGCTCAGGTTATTGTAATATCGTATGAGTTTATCACCCATGTGTGAAGCGGGATAAGCTACCTTCCCCCATACAATTTATTTTCTATAAAAGAGTAGCATAAATATAGATAATACTTACTTATGTATTAATTAATTATTATTATATAAATTTATTATATAAATATTTATGCCGTTTTAATTCTTTTTTCGAATATTAAGAAAATCCTTTAACTTTTTCCAGTCGAATGCTCGGTGATTCCCGATAGATCCGTTACAAAACGACTAAGGAAATGCTGCATTTATTAAGAACATTGGATTCAATACCTAAATTATTAGATGTTATTAAAAATGGTCTAGACATATACCAATTAGCATCAACAACTGTAGATTATACCTCAAGCAAAGAAAAAAAATCTAAAATGCAATCAACGTTTAGATTAAACAAATGCAGATTTCTTAGATATAAGCGATAACCAAGAAGAAAATGAAAAGTATTTAATTTATGATCCATTCAAGTTCTAAAATGCTTTAAGATTTTGAGTGTTGCGATTATGAAATGGATGATTTAAGATTTCTGACAGTTTAGTCAAGGGTCTTTTCAACTACTGGATTGATATAAAAAGTCAATCTCATTAGCTATAAATAGTGAAAATAATAACTTTAATTATTTAATCCAATATTATCTTATAGAAGGCGAAGCTTTGTAATGATAATAATTTTGAACTACAAAATTTGCAAAAATTTTAATGCTTATGGGGTCTCTGAATCAGAATCAGACATGATATTTTTAGAAAATGCCTGTATATGTGTCTTGTGTGTGCATATACTCAAATTTTGTAATTACCATATTTCTTAAATCGCTTGATATAGTATTAATTATTATTATTCCTGAATAAAACTAAATCTTACAATTATAGGAAGCGTTTAACTTCTCGGTTAAAATTCAAGTGTATGACTCGATTCCTAAGAAATTTAAGCCAATCCATGTGTAATTGCGTCTACTAGATTTTTTTTATCAATTACGGAAAATTAATGTTAACGTATATTCTAATTCTATATTTGGCGATATGATGCAGACGATAAAATCTAAAGTAGTAAATTAAGCTCTAATAGGTATTTGAATTTTTTATATTTTGATTAAATTCAAGAAAAACTGATAATTAAAATGTGAGTTTATTGTTGCCAATAATTTCCAAAATAGTAGAGATGAAAGGATTGATCCAAGCGAACTAATTAAGGTAAATGATCCACACTCTGGACAGTACTAGGGATTGGAGAGCACTAATGTCTGGATTACAACCCAAGAAAGCGTGTAGACACTGGAGTATTCAGTAACAAGTAAATGCACTTACGTGTCCAGTCATTGGGTCTTTTAATTCATATAAAAATTAATTTTTTATTACATAAAATTTAATATACGACGTTTCGAGAGTTTGTTTTACTCTCTTCTGCAGGCTACAAAAACACACTACATTCAAACAATTGTCACATGAAAATAATCAGAAACTAACAATATTAAAGCATGACGCACCTGAGCTGAATTACATTATATAAATAATTAATCTTTGTCACATTGTCTATAATAAGCAAAATATTATAAAGGCTATTGTATATCTAAATTAACACGGACTCTCTAGTGAAACAAGCGTGCAAAATAAAGATTGCGAAATTGTTGGTCGATTTGGATAAATCATGTTTATTAAATTTATTTATAAATTTTATGATAGTTTTAATTGATATTAGTATCAAAATAACAACATTTTTATAGAATGAATGTTGTTTGTTATTCATGCACAAATAAGCTTGGCAACGGCGCATGCTTGACTTCGCGATCGAATCGAGCAGCTGACAAACCAAGTCGCCTTCCCGAGTATGAACGGAAGATGCGACATTGCTACGTCTACGGGGCACATGGAACAGCTCATCAAACGGGATGTTTCCGTATTTTTCCCAATAAATATCTTTTAAATTAGTCCGGTTACCCCTATTTTTCATTCTATTATTGGAAAGTACAAATCTTCAACTTTCATACTCTTTTTTTATATTGTTCCCTGATACGTTATTGTTTAGTAACGTGTTAATAATAGTGCGATATCTTATGACTCCAAATATGTACCATGCAAAACAAATCAACTTTAAGTATTATTAAAATATCTTATTAAAAACCGGCAATCGAGGTTAAAAAAATTCTATTATATTGCATGAAATTTAAAAATTTAAATGTATTTTTATCATAATGATAGCGAATTCTTTGATTTGGTGAATAACTACTTTATTAGACCATAACCAATAGTCTTTCTGAATTTTTTCCGAACCCGGAGATTGCAAAACCTAACCTAAAAAAATTTCAAAAAATTTTATCGATATTTATCTGAAACGTAGGTGGTGTAAGTCCAGTTTTTTACAAAGTTACGCATCATCGTACGCTGCAACTTTTCCATTTTGTCCCGAATTTTTCGCGCATTTTTTGGCCATTTTTCAACACATTCAAAATTATTTATCTTCAATATTCATACTGAACATTATGTATTCCAGCATGTTACATTTGTTCAAATATTTTCAGATTTTTCGGAACCGCAAATATAACCTAAAAATTCAAAAAATCCTATTTTTTTACACTTTTTGAATATTAAAAATTAGAAAGACTACTTATATCGACTGACCTCTATATAAACTAATAAATGTAATTTTATCAGTCTTACAGTCTCTTATTAATAGTAGCAATCAGGTTGCCCTTGTTTAAAATCACCTCCGCAGAATATGTAATAAATGTAAATTAATTAAAACCTGAAATAAACCCTGTTAGTAAAAGAATATCTGACTACACCCCACTACAAAAAATACCCTCCTTATATACCTATATCCCCTCTATTTGCCCCATATCCACTCAACAGTACACAACCTCATACATTAAGAAACTAAGAAAGAATGATAAATGTTATCTAATTTACTCGACTCTAACATCAAATTCACATTATTTCGACTTCTTAGAATGTGAATATTTTCAAGACTCTTCCTCTTACATTTATTCCTAATCCCCTGTTCCAAAACATGAACATTCGCAAAATCGAAAGAATGCAAATAATTCAAACAATGTTCTTTTAACCCTGATGTAATATTTGTAATTCGTTAACTATATTGATGTTCATAAATTCTCTTTTTAAAATATCTACCCGCTTGTCCAATATAACAGTCATTACAATCCCTACACTTAATTTCATATACTACTCCCGATTTTAAATATTTATCATCCTTGTCTTTACAATTACTAAATAACCTTGCTAAAGTATTATCACTTCTAAAAAACTTGAATATTATGTTTTTTAAAAACCCTTCTAATCCTTTCTGATAAACCCTTAATATATGGCAAACTAAAGTACGCATTTTTTTAAACAAAGCATTTTCTCTTTTATCTTTTTCAGTATTTCACTACTTTTATTTATCACACTCTCTGAGTCTTCTGTACTATTTGATACCAATCTTAATTGTTTTAATTCTTTATATTTTTTTAGTTTCATGTAAGGTGATTTACATCTTTTAAATTTATGTTTCAATGCTGCCTTACGTTGCTTTTTATTTCCTGACTCATTTTCTTCACTTTCCTCTTCTCCTCTCTCTCTGGGTAAGTCTCCAGCATACATGCGCTTTCGTTTCGCTCTCGCTGTCGAACTTTTATACTGCTGCCTGCCTGCCTTCGAGCGTTTTGTTACAGGTTACTTGCATTCGCCCTTACGCAAGTCATCATCTCCTTCGTTTACTATATTGTAGATGCTGTGCTTGCTTCTCTCTGCTACGGTTTCTGTCTGTTTGGAGGTTGTGGTGCACAGTGATTTTCGGCGACATTTTTCAAGTCGAGGATCTGCGAATGCCTGGAAATTAGCAGGTGCATGAATTTTTCTGTGTGCAAACTACAATTGTGTTCGACTTGCTCGCTCTGCTGCTCTCCATAAACATCGTCGCGGCCGGATTCATTAATTTTCGCCGTAAGAGGGCAGCAGATAATTAAAAACGATGTATACGGAACAAAACAGAATAAATTATAATGAAGAAAATCCATCTGTTTGTCCTCGGTGTGGATGTAAGTCTATATATTTGGTGTTCTAAGACCACAGGCCTTGTGTCTGGATGACCATGCATCGAGCTTGAGGAGGTGTTTAAGGATCGCCGTCTTAAATCCGCAAAAAGAAGGAAGGTTGCGCAGACTTAATGGGAGAGAATTCCAATAGCGCGCAAATTGGACCTGGAAAGATCTCATACCAGCTTCCGTGCGCACTCTTGGCACCAAGAGTTCTTATACATTACCTCTGCTAGTGCATCTGGACTGGTGTTTACTGAAAAATGCCGCTAAATAACTTGGTTCATTGAGTCGAAGGATTTTATACATAAGGATGGCGGCAAAATACATCCGTCGACTCTCAACGCGCAATCAGCCCAACTGCTTTCTATAGGGAGTGATGTGCTCTTCCCTCCTAACACCATATATAAATCGCACATATGTGTTGTTCAGTCTCTGTAAACGTTTTTTAGCAAGTCGGACGCGTCAAGATGAGGTAAGACTAGAGATTCAACCAGTCTTCTACGCAAAGCCTCGGCGGTACATGCCCTTATAAACCACAGGCTATAAAGGACTTTAATTACTTTTTTGGTTACGCTATCATTAACATATTTACGAGAACCAAATAAAATTGTTTTGGTCTTGCCAGCATTGAGACGGAGAGACAAGCGCTCAGCCCTTGTCGACAACAATCGTGCCGCCTCAGACAGGCGAGATATTCCCTCCACAAGTTTAACTGTAGGGATTTGCAGATAAATCTGAAGGTCATCGACATATAGTATGTACTTGACCGCCCGACTATCATACATATCTTTGAGGTCATAGATGTAGAGACTGAAGAGCAGAGGACTTAGGACCGACCCCTGTGGAACACCTACGTTTGCGTCTATCCACGAAGAGCAACCATTACTTTTACTAAAAACATATGTGCAGCCCTGCAAGTAAGATTTAATCCACAGAAGTGCGGACATCGAGACCCGAGATTGCGTAATCTGTTCAACAGCCTCAAAGGACAAATGGTATCGAAAGACGTACTGAAAAAAAGATTACCATTCTCCTATTAATGCCTAGACGTATGTCATCAGTTAGTTTAAGCAGGGCTGTCTAAGTACTGTGATGCTGTCTAAACCCTGCCTAAAAAGGATCGAGAATACCGGCTAATTTGGGAGTATACAATCTTCTCAAGCGCCTTGGAAAGAACAGTAGGGAGATACGACAAAAATCTGAGACCGAGGATGGAGTTAAAATCTTTTATAAAGCCACTAACTGTGCTGGTTTCCAGGTACTCGGGAAGACTCCATAAACAAAGGAGGAATTGAATAAAAAAACTATACAAGGTGCTCGGAAAGTTCTGGGACACCCCAGTAAGTCCTAAGATATAACTATTTCCGAAGAAGTTAAGTTCATTCCTGTAGTAACTTTCAACGTAGAATCCAATGATGACTTTGGTATTGACCTTGAACTTGTCCTTCAGGGTCATTTCAAATTCAACTTTTTTTTTCAAATGAGAACCCCTATTTTTGACGACGGAAATCGAAAGAGCGGGAAATTTTAAGTAAAAACATGTACTCAGGTTGTAGGTCAGGTATGACCTTGGTGGTTACGCAAAGCTTACTTTAACTTAAACAAGGTCTGGATATTTTAGAGAAGAGATAAAATACCTTCCAATGATAATAAGGAAATTTCTTCATCAACTCAAAATGAGAAATTCAATAGTGACCTTGCTCTTGACCTTGAACTTGTCCCTCAAGGTCATTTCAAAGTCAATTTCTTTTTTTAATAGAAACCTAATATTTTAATGTCGAAAATCGAAAAAGCAAATGCTTTTTCGTTAGAAACTGTACTTAAGACACAGATCAGGTTGGACCTTAATAACCACTCAAAGTTAGATGCGACATTAATGGTCATTGAAAGATTATTTCAAAACGTGTAAGAAGCGTAACTACCGGAAAGAATTCCTATTTATCTAACTTCATTGTTGCACCAAGGTGCATCTAGAAGTGACCTTAAAATGACCTTGCTCATAATCATTAAAGTTATTTACTATTAGCCTTACCCAGGAACAACGGCGTGGACGTAGTAAATACTGTTCCCTTTGGGATGCTTGATTAGAGTGAGTCCCATTGCCTCTCATTTTTTGTGGTGCTTGATTAGAGTGAGTCCCCTTGCCTCTCACGATTAGTCAACCTGTAGTCAAATTTAAATGTTAATGAGGGTAAATCTTTTTGTTACTATTTTCTACAAATTTACACAATCTTGTGTAAATTCCAGAAATAGAAACCAATGCGTCGGAAATCTCAAAAATATTGTATTGGAAAATCATAAAAGAAACGTTTACATAAGTTTATTGAAAAACATAAGTTATTTATAAATTGTGTGGAAAATTGTTTTTACGGAAAAATCGTGCTTTCTTTGAAATTCAAATTCTATTCTTTTTCAGAAATGTTAAAAAAAGTATTAAGTATTTTTTCAGACATGGATGTGGTGGTTGTAAAATTCTTTATTAAAATTTTAGCTTGGGAGGAGGAGAAACAGAAGGAGGGGGAGGGTTTACCATCCAAGGTTTTTAATTTTGTTTATGAAATTTTTTTTTGAGAGAATGAGTGAACTTGTAGTAGTATCCTTTACAGTATTTTATTTAACATTATTAATAGGATATTTTAAATTAAAAAAAAAGTTTTAATAAAACTCAACAAGTCTCCCAAAACTTGCGACCAAGCGATGAATACGCTCTAATTCCTACTGAAATCATGTTTATTAAGGTCACACCTGACCTGTGTCTTAAGTACATTTTCTAACGTAAAAGCTTTCGCTCTTTCGATTTCCAACATTAAAATAAAAGGATTCTATTAAAAAAGAATTTAACCTTATAATGACCTTGACGGCCAAGTTCAAGGTCAAAAGCAAGGTCACCATTGGATTCCCCGTTGAAAATTACTACAGGAATGACTTTAACCTCTTAGGAAATCGTTATAACTTGGAACTTACTGAGGTATCCCGGAACTTTCCGGGCACCCTGTAGAATTTCCCAGCACTGGCAGACACTTCACTACAACAATCTGCGGTATGTCATCCGCATCCCTCACCTGCGATGAAAAATGAAACATGGCGAGAACTACATCTGGAAAGGAAACTGATTGAAAAGAAAAACCGTCATCATACGCCGCGCTGACTGTACGATATCCATTACATTATCTATATTCTCATTGAGTGCGACTGATACACCCGCAAAGTAAGTCTTCAGCTTCTCCGAGGTGAAACCGTGTAGCTGTCTTTGCTTTTGGGCAAGAGGCCGAGATTACGCATTTTCCTTCAATATCCTTCCTATGATCTAGAGCGTTAGAAAGTTGATTACCGAGATAGGAGGTACGCTCTTGATCCATATGAATCTCAACCTCATTGCGTTAACGAATAATTCATCCAGGAGCACAACACTCCCGATCCTTTTATACCGTCTATGCGTAGCGCTGCATTTGTCTATGAGTAGCTGAAGCTCAGCGCCAATCCACGGAGCTTTTCCTCTACGAGGAGTTACAGTTTTCAACGGAGCAAGTTCATTAATAGCGTCCAATAGATTAGCGCTCAGACATTCAAGCACCCCATGTATGTCGAAGTCAGACTCTAAAGTATTTGTGGAAAAAGTCGACCATTCGCAACGATACAAAAACTCATTGACTTCAAGCAGGGTTATTTTATTATAGCTTCTAAAGCTGAAAGTCTATTTAGGATGAGATACAACGTGAATACCAATGTTAACATTGATGATGTTGTGCTCGCTGCGAAAGGGCGCCAGACTATTCCCATAGTCAAGTACCATATCGTTATCGTCTACAAATATTAAGTCAATCCATGTGTGAGATGTCTCAGTATGATGCGTCGAGCCGTGCAGGATGATTTTAACTGCGAGTTCGTCAGCTAATTGCTGAACGAACTCAGAATCACCAGTCATCGACAACAGATCTGCATTCAGATCACCCATAATCAACTTGTGGTTGTAATTACCACAAAGGTCTCTCAGAGAACTGAGGAAATCAGGATTGCAATTAAAAGCTATTTTTGGAGGCCGATAAATAACAACAACTAAGATTAGTGACGTCTTACCCTTTTGAACCTCACAGAAGATGAATTCAGGAATACCTGGCTTACCAGGTATTGTGCTATTGGATTTAGCAAGGATTTTAACATTATAATCATTGCTTTATAATCCATCGATTTGGATGAGTCAATGATCAACGATTGGGCCAACCCACGACTCGGCGATTCCGAAAAGATGGTAGGATGGATTATCGCTATGAAATTGATGGAATTGCCCAATGTGAGCTCTGAGAAAATTCTCATTGAGAAAGCCCGCTCTCAGTCTCTCTGATTTTGTTTATTTGTATTTTATTTAAGACGCTCTGTGATATTACTTCTAAGTTGAAACTTTTGGATGACTGATAAAGTAAATAAGCTGTGATGTTATAGAAAGACTGAAAATGAGTGACTGAAAGAGCATAACAATAAAAAAATGTATATTTCAATGAAATAAAGCAATATTGTACAAACATGTATATTTTGTAAATGTTGCAAATAAACTTATATC
>UELU01085711.1:1340-13469 GCA_900490025.1 Megastigmus dorsalis
CATTGAATTTGTTTACTAATTTCGCATTAACAATAATTTTGCAATGTAAAAATGAATATTTATAAACATATTTGCAATAAGAACCATCGAAAATCCGTGATTTAACTATGAATAATGTAGTAATCTTCCAAATTAATCAGGAGCGTAAGTATTTGGATATTTGAAGTATTTGGAAGTAATCTGAGGTAATCTCTTAGTAATCTTGGAAATCTTTGGAAATCTGCCAAATTTTTTCACATACTAGTTTATGAAGATTTCTATGAGATTACCTAAGATTACCTCAGATTACTTAAAAAATCCTGGAGAATACTACTCAATCATATAAGATTATTTTTGGGATTACTTCAGTGAGTAGCCCCTCGGTGATTTCACCCGCAAATAAACACATACACTACTTTTTTTAATTTAAGAACTTGTGACGTTATCTCCCGGTCTCCGGTGTTTTCGGGAGATTACGCGATTGCATCCCACCGTTGCCGGATGCTCTGGAGTTTGATCAGGGTTCGGAAAGGAAAGGGGATGCGGTTTTCCTTTTAGTAGAAATAACTCAAGTCGGTCTCATTAAAGGTAACAAATAATAGGATATATTCTTCAATCAATATATACAAAACATTTAATAACTAATTTATTTAATAACTGGACACGTTTATCCACCGATCTCTGTGAACAAAAATAATATAAAACAAAAAGATAAGTTTGTGCGTTTACGATCGACACGTATTACGCGCTGCTATTCTAAACGCGACCCTTTATTCGCGGCGGATTTAGAGTTTGGAACGGAAGGGAGAGGATTCGACCGAGGGGCACCTCGGGAGTCCTCGACGGGAGCTGGACGTATGCGAGGGGCACCTCGCATCCGTCTTGCTTACTGGGTTCGGAAGTGGTGTGGCAAGAGGGGCACCTCTACGCCAACACCCGGAGCATGAGTAAAGAGAGGGGCACCTCTCTTTGCTTTACGGAGAACACCAGAGGGGCACCTCTAGGTGTTCGGATCGTATCCTCGAGGAGCACCTCGAGGATACTCGGATTTTGAGCTCGGGTCCGGAAGACTATTTGCCCGTAATCCAGAGGGGCACCTCTGGGCTTACGGAGCGCGTAGCCTTGCCTAGACTGCTGCTGAGGAGCACCTCGGCCGAGCTGACGATTTGCAGCCAGCGCGAGTCGATATCTATCCTCGCGCTGAGTCTGCTTGGGTAGGGAGCGTGCGCGGTGGGATACACGCGAGAGATACGGCAGCGCGAGCGGTGGGAGAGTCGCGCGGTGGGGACTCACTCTCTCTCTCTCTCGGCTCGGCGCTCGGCCGTACGCTCGCGTGTAAGTCGCGCTTGGTTGTGTGCGCGCGTATGTGTGCTACTATAGCAACGACGCGCTGTCGTTGCAAACTCAAAAAAAAAAACTTTATTCTAAAACCACTGTGACGTCGAGAGACAACGCACACTTTTTAAATATATTTTTCAACCTAGGCTTTCGCCTAATAGCTTGGGATACTTTACAATAACGTTCTTATGAGATGTGTGAGGGTGAATGTTCCTTACTTTCTCCGGCACCTATTGGTCCGAAAAACAGTAATTGGAACTTCGCTTTCCCCAACGTCTTTCGACTTGAGAAACAGCGTATTTGGCTTGCTTTTCCCGACACCGTAAGGTTCGAGAAACAGCAATGGAAAAGAATGTGTGTGTGTTTGTGATAGAAAAGGAAAAACGAAATAATAATTTTTCTATAGTGTACTCACTTTTAATTTTCTCCGTTACTACTTATCTTTGTAATACAATGCAAACTTAATGAGTGTAAAATAACTTGATGAGTGTAAAATAAACGCAAACTTTTAGAAAATCGTAGTAGTCCGTCTAATTGCTGAGGGTGGTTGCTGAAGAGAGTGACTTGGGCTAAGGAGCGCGGAATTCAGGTGTAGAAATTTTATATTTCGACTGCGCGCTGGACCGCGATGCGCTAATGTTTAAAGGGTTATGATCCTGCTAATTTTCTGTAGGTGGACATTGGTCATCGTCGGCGTGGGAGGATGGTCTTGATGATTTGAGTTGGTCCGATAAGGGCGGGTTCTTCTCCTGATTGTTTATGTTTCTGGAGTGTGTGGTTGGCTTGGTGTGATATCTTCATTTTTTTCGGGAGTAACCCCTGATTTAATTTTTAGCCGCTATACGGTAGATTCAATGGAATAGTTATAGTCTCTTAGAATAATATAGTACAATTGTTGTTTTATTGCAGTAAAATATAAAGTGTCGGTTTGTATAAAACATAGAAGCCGGGAATATAATACTATTCATAAATGTTATTTGCAAAACAAGGTATAACAACTAATTTACGTTATAATGATTCTTAATTATGTAACGGGCCAATCCTCCGTTACGAGTCTCTCTCTCCAGAAGGTGTATAAATGTATTAGTATTAATATGATACAGATGTTACAGGTGTCAACGGCGAGGAGAGGGGAGAGGGGGCGAGGTCGCATGTGTAGGTAAGAGAGAGATAGAGAGAGAGAGAGAGAGAGAGAGAGCACTGGCCCCCCCCGCGCGCCGTGAGAGCCTCGCGGATGAGGAGAGATTCTCGACTATCGAGACACGCCGGACGGAACTTAGCGCGAATATCGGGAGGCTAGAATCGAGCCGTGTGCGTGTGTGGGTGCAGTGAGAGATTGAGTGGGTGTGCTGGTGCAGATTGTGCATAGCACCATACGAGTTCCTGCACGTGGTGCACTTGACAGCGAAAGGAGCGATCGTCCACTACCGGACAAGCGAGGCGCCGTTCCCGCGTCTTTGAGCATGGCTGAGCCACGAAACGTAAGTGCTAGCTCTTGACATCTCTTTCTCTCAATCTTGCGCCCTTTTCTCTCTCCACGAGCACCGAATGCGACTCCGCAGGAGCGAAGTCTAGAGTAAATTTATTATTCTAGAATATATCTATTTTATCCTGATTACGTTGTGTTGCTTGTTTCCCGCCCGTATTCGTTCGTGTATTGTGCTCGCGATTTCCAGGAATTCGGCGAGAGGCTGAGCGGCTGACGGGCGAGTGTTTCGGAGCAACACTTGGCCTCAACGTAAACCATCATCTCATGCTAGTTGCGTTTCTTGTGACAATTCTTTTCCATTTTGTTTTATTGAGAAATGTTGAATAGAACTGAAGATATTGAATAAAATGTGAATTTTAGGGTGACTTTCGGGGGTGGTTTTCACCCCCTTAAAAAGCATATCGGCCGATAAAAAAAATACGCGTTTTTTATTTTTTGATGTACTATAACATATCTCAGTATTATTGAAATCGGGGAGGATACCTGGGGTACTTTCCTTGTAAGTCTCTTACATAGTTTTTATAAGTGAGATGCATATCTCCTTCGCGAAGTGGATCGCCAGATGGTAATCGGGCTGGTCGTCCCAAAACTATTTCATAAGGATTATGCTTGGTGTTTTCTTGCACACAAGTATTATAATTTAACATAGCTATGTCAATCCATTCATCCCACTGATTATCGCAATCAGTGTATTGCTTGAGAAATTCTCCGAGTGAATGATGAGATCGTTCTAATGAACCATTAGACTGAGGGTGGAAAGCAGTTGTACGCAATTTCTTAATTTTGAATCGTTTAGCGATTCTACTCATAAGGCTACTCAAGAAGTTTGAGCCTTGATCAGTTAGAATGATTCTAGGGGCACCGAATACCCAAATAAATTTCTTTATAAAGGCATCGGCGACAGTCGCAGCTAGGATATTGTCTAAAGGTACTGCCAAGCGAAATTTTGACTTGAACTGATCTTGAATAGTCAGTATGTACTCGCTACCTTTTTGGGTAGATTTTAGCGGACCTACTATGTCCATAGCTTTTTTGTCGAAACTGGCATCAGGAGTATCTGTAATAACCATCGGCTGTTTAGTTTTGAGTCGCACTAGCTTTTTCAATTGATACTCTAGACATTGTTGGATCCGTCTTTGAATGTCATCTTTTAGACTTTCCCAATAGTAGGTTTGTCTGATACGGTGATAAATTTTTGAGACACCTTTATATCCACCAATTGGTGATTTATGTAATTCGTTGAAAATTACATCCCTTTTTTCTGGAAGAACATATTTTAAGGGGCCAGTGCATACTATAATTTTGATAGGTGTATTTTTAAAACTCATTCCTATGACGTTTCTTACTTTCGTCCAATCTAAGTTTTCAATTCTTTCGCTTTTTGCGATACTAAACTCTGTTTGCTTCAATTTTTGTAAGATTTCTCTTAGCACAATAAGAGTATTCGTTAATATTTTGTTTTTATTTGCGTTAGTGATTCGGACTCCTTGACACGAATGCAGAGTGAAAAGAAATATTTATAGTTTTTCCTCTTGATATCTTTTACTTCTCCCACACTCCTGGGCTCTGTTGTTTTCATTTTGTTGAATTCAATTAACTTTCTTGCGCCTTCATCGTAACGATTTCCTTCAGTCGTGACAAAGTATATAATGTTGTCTGAGCGATGTTGTAAATGCTCTTTTTTTTTCTATTATCTGGGATCCTCTATAGGAGCTAGTTATTCCTGCTCGTATAGGTTTCGTTGACTCAGTTTCACTGAGTTCTTCATCTGAACTATTTTCGTCAGACTCTGTAGTCGATTTTACCTTTGGTATTTTATTTTTACAAGTGGATGGTAAAGCAACCGGCTCTGCCATCTCTTCGAGTTTTGATTCGATATCGCTCTCGTAATAATCAATTATTTGTTTGTGTCTTCCGGGTCGTTTATTTGGTTCCTTTTCGTTTTGCTCTTGTTTATCCGGTTCTTTTTTGTTTTCCGAGCTCGATTGGCGTTTAGGGGTGGTTTTTCTGGTGGGTTTTTGTACGATTTGAGTTTTATCCTTTTGAAGTTGCCCTCTCGTTACTACGTTTACTGGAACATTGTTGACGGGGTTTCGAGATAATGCATCGGCATTTGCGTTGAGTCTCCCTGGTCTATACTGGATGGTATATTCATACACTGATAGTTTGAAACGCCAGTTTTGTATGCGAGTGTTCAAATCTGCAGTTTTGAACCATAACAACGGTTGGTGATCAGTCACAATTGTGATCTGTTTACCGTAGACGTACGAGCGAAAAGCCTCTATACTGTGTATGACAGCGAGCACTTAATCTTAATGGAGCTCTGAAATTTTTAACGATTAACTCTTGATTGTTAAAGTCGATTATTGCTCCGGTTTGCTCAAAATAATCGGCTCCCAGTATGCCTCCATTTGTCATATCTAATTCCTCGGGTATTACTTGGAATACTGCAATTGAACCAAAAAGTTTTATTTCGGTTGTGCCTAAAGTTCGTATCATATTAGGTCCGATTCCTCTTAAATAGACCTTTTTTGATGAATCTACGTCACATGACGGCGCACAGTGTACTAATTCGATTCGTTCATGGATAAAATCGTAGAACTTTGGATAGAAATATGACAGAGATATGAACGTGTTAGCATTGGAAAGTGAATGTAATTTCCAACAAAGGAAAAATAATGCGGATTTAAAAAAGTGACCATTTGTCCTTAAAAATGAAGGTCAAATGCCGGAATTTTATAATATTTTTTACATTTTTTCCTCACGTATGCCTAAACTTTATTATTGTCATTCACAAAACAGATATTTTGCATGCATCGATCATAATGTTTAAAGCCCTGTCGGAATTTTTGGATTTCATTTATGAGAACTCGAGATATATCAATTTATGTGTTGGAACTAACACAAAATTGAATTATTCGGAATTATACAGTGTACGTAAATTATTGCTACTAATCTCATTAGCTTATCTAAAAAGCTTGTATTTTAAGCTTTAATTTCATTTTTAATTCGAATCTGTACGAATTTTTAAAACGAAGATATTGAAGTTTGAAAATTTCATAATCTTAAACTGCCAACCTGTAAGCTCTCGTGTTGTGCAAAGCATCAAAATATCAAAATATGACTTTTTTCTGTGTTTATGTATGTATTTATTACAGACCTATTCTAGGTCTGAAAAAATCAAGCTGTTTCTAAATATTTAAAATTAAGAAAGAATTTTACATCTTTATAAAAAAATAGTGTAATGAAAGTTGATAAAGTAAATATACTTCTAAAGCATTCTTGATAGTTTTCATGATAGCTCCATATGCACTAAATTTATTGAGTTTTCAGTATTACTTTTCTAAAATCATGTAACATTTATGCAACGATTGATATGATAATTTAAAAAAGTTGTATTTATTCGTTGAAACATATAACAGATACGTATAGTGACAGTAATACATCTATGAATGACTAGAATTAGAAATTTCAATATGTAAAAATAAAATTGTTATGTTTGATAATAGATAGTGCTTTATCAACTACTTTCTTCCAAAGAGTTTTAATTTAATCTTCTATTCATTTTATCTGATCATTTTACTTTTATTTCTTTTCTGACTATTATTGGAATTAAATATTTCACGAGGCGATATGTTTGTCTTTACTCGCACACACGCATGCACGCACGCACGCACATACAGAACCGAGTTATGGTAGCTTCAAGAAAAAGTCATATTTTGATATTTTGATATTTTGAAAGCGGCCTCTCGTGCTTCTCCTGAAAGCTTAGCCTTAATTAATTTGGCGAGATTTCCTTCTGCGGCCGTACCAATCATATCTCCGGCTTCCGAACATCCCTGCAGAAATCTGCTTACGGGCACGTTGGAGCAAAATCTCGTACTACTCTCAAAGCATCTTTGAGAGAGACCATTTGGGTGTTTGCTATCTGCACTACTTCGTCAGGCATTGTGAACAATTGTTGTCCTGCTGGTTTGATGGTTTGGTCCAAGTCACAAATACTATTTGCACTACTAATGCTAATTAGACTTCTTAAGCCGTCTGTGACTGAGCTGTTCGAAGATGATGGTAACTCAGCGCTAGTTGCAAGCTGTAAATTTTCCTCTGTCTGTAGACTATGTCTTGCCGCGAAAGGGTCGAACGACTCGACTGCGTCTCTTAAACTGGGGTCCTTATCAACTTGAACACGAGTAATTCTATTAGAACTCATATGCTTAATTTCTTTAATCGAAGCATAATGTCGATTATACCTCGCTCCAGTTTATTTAACCTCACGTTTGTCCTGGCGTTACTTTTATATGCGTATCTGATGTGTTCGCCTAGAACGATCCTTACGTTCTGCTGTTTTCTAAATACTCGTTCTAGATTAGTTCGTTGAACAACGTTTATTTTCTCTTGACGGCATACGCAAGCTTCTAGTAACTTCCGTTCTTCGATAGAGTTGCAAAGCCGAGTTCAACCCTTTTTATCCAGGATTGAATTGAAATGGAATTTATTTATTCCCATAAATCGTATATTTGATTATTAAAATAAATTTCATTAACGTTTGCGTTAAGGAAAGAAATCATTTAAAATAGGGGTTTAGAAATCTTTTCTAGTTCCTATATATAAGAGAAAAAAAAATTGAACAAATTATATTGTTTATTAATTTTTTTGTTTATTTTTATTGTTATTTATTTATAATTATGTTTATGATATTTAAATTTTAGCAGGTATTAATTTTAATTACTAATATAATCCTGGTCTCGTTGGTGAATATTCTTCAATAGGAAAATTATTAATTTTGGAGCATTCCAAACAACTCCATGCAGGTCTCTCGCTGCACCTAACGCAATATTCCCTTAATAGAAGAGCGATTTTTTCCATAAGTCGCAGCTTGGGTAGCTCTAATAATGATGGTGCAGGCTCCGGTTTAGGTTCTGGTATACAACCGGGACAAGCGAGTTTTAGACAGTTGTTGCAAATATGCTGCCTAAACGTTTCAATCTTTTTGTCCAAGGTTAGCGACCTGAAATCCTTCTCAGGATGTACTGATCTATACAGAGAGGATATACTGAATTCTGTTATTGAAGTACTGAACGGTATGGTTCTGTGACGTCCGAGAACGACAAATACCAAATTTATTTAATATTGTGCATACATACTTTGCGTTAAGCAATGCATGTACGCTGCTCCTTTCTGAGCCAATGTATTTAAACACTCTAGCTAGGTACGGTGCGTTTGTGTAATTGAAACGCGTGAAATTCTGACTGAATCGTTATTTCGATGTGTTTTAATTATTATTATTTGTTTACCCCGATCTCTAATTTTCCGTTATTTTTATCTATATTTTTACATTTTATTTATATTTTGAAACTAAAATTTGATTGAAATAAATACCCAATCTCAGGTTTTCGGCTGAAGTGCCGATTTTCAGGTGTGGCCCTTTTATATTTAATATTGGCTCTGACCAATAGTTACACTAATAAACCAGAACCACTATTTTTAGTAGTAAGGATTTTATTGTTAACTCTGGGTACAAACCATACATTAATAACCTACCCTAAATAAACAATCCTGCCTGTTCGCAGTTGCTAAACGGTCCGGATTTATTTACAGGTAGCTAATATATATATATATACATATATATATTGCAGTTTTTGAAGTCGATCCTTTGGGATGGAACTAAAAGTGCAATTGTATTTATATATATATATATATATGTAGTACAATTTTTCTAGCCAATCCTTTCGGATGGAACTAAAAGTGCAATTGTATTATATATATATGCATATATCATATATTTATACAACGCAAGTTTCTGGGATTTTGTTGGTTTCTGGGATGTATAAATTTTTATCAATTGTATAATAACCTAAAACCCCACAACCCCCGACCACAATGATGTTCGCCTGCGGCGCCTGCTTCTGTTTCTGGTCACTATTGCGTATTAAAACACGAAAACATTACTAAAATAGTAATTTTACGGAACAAAGTCGTCCCAGAAACTTGCATTACACTCCGAAGTTTTCTGGGATATCCCACAAACTTAGAGATATCCCAGAAACTTGCGATGTATTATTAAAAACGTCCCAGAAACTTGCATTAGATATATATATGTGTGTGTGTGTGTGTGTAGTGCAACTTTTCAAGCCAATCCTTTCGGATGGAACTAAAAGTGCAATTATATTATTAATATTTCTTTCATAATTTGCAACTTTTCAAGCCATTCCTTTTGAATAAAACTAAAAGTGCAATTGTATTCTATATAAAAAAAACTACAAAGGTTTCATGCAATAAAAAAAAAGAAACTAGAAAAATAGAAATTTATCCTTACTTTTTCTTTTGTTTTGTGAAATACAATTGAAATTGAATTGTTTTCTTTTTATTTATTGTTTGATTGAAAATTCCCCTTTTTTGTAAATATAATAATTTCAATTGAATAGAATTAAAATGTTGAATTGAAATGAAAATATTCTTTTTGTTAGTTTTTGAGAAGTTTGGTTTTGCAAGAAAAATATTTCGAATTATATTTTGTAAAATTTATTTTTGATTGAAGTGTGGAATACACGTCAGACCGCAACCTCGGGTCGTAGACGAGTCCATCACACAGGGCAAAACGCTGCGCTTTTCTACCCTCGATGGACTGACGCTTGCATAGGAAAGTGTATAGGAGTGAGAGAGAGAGCGCATCTGTCATCTCTCTTGCTCTCACACGTTTTTCATTGTTTTCTTATTTCTAAACTTACACATTAGTACAAACAAGAGTACAGAAAATATAATCTTTCATATGCTCGATTTTGCTCTAAAATGAGATATACGTAAATTTACATTAAATTAATAATTAACTTAAATTGCACTTTGTAAATTGATTTTAAACATATTAAACATTGAAAAGTTAAAATTTAAACATTGACTAATACTATACTTCTTATCTCGAATTAAGTATATATAATCGATTATTGTTAATAAACAAACTCGCAACAATATTCGCCATTAAAAGTTTGTATTGCGCTCATTGCTTAAAACAATCGTTTTTCTTATTTATACTTATTTTATATGCTTCTAAAATATAAACTAAATATATAACAAAATAAACATTAGTTAAAATACACTGTAAACAACACATACGTTGTTTATAACTAAAAAGTCTCTTAAGAATAGACATACGCGCTAAATAAATGTAAAATGTAACCATGTGAATTCATACTTTACATGGCATTTCAAAATATGGCATAGTTTAATTTAACATAAGTTATAAAAAATATAATTTTCTAAATTAATTGATTTTTCCTAAAATAGCGGGATTTTCCTGATTAAAAATCGGCATAGTAATAGCACTCTGCAATATTGTTCGATTTGTTATATAAAAAGTTGGCATATTTTCTCAAATTGCTGAGATATTGAATTTAAAAGGAAAATAATATTATTTCCCATGCTAAATTTGTGGAAAATTCCACTGCCAGAAAAAGGTATATCTTAGGCTTAGTGCAGTGCATCTTATCTGTCTTCCCCTTTTTTTATGGGTTGCATATGTGCAGCGAGCGTTTAAGCAGCGTTGCTTGTGATGTAGGCGGTCATCTGAGTTTTATATACAACTTGAAAACTCTAAGCTAAATATTCAAAAGATTTCTAACAAATGCTTATTTAATATTAATTCATGAAATATTTTACAAAACTAGAGAATAAGTTTAAATGTTAAATGAATGTGTACGCTTTTACTGATCTGCTATTATACGTAATTATCTACCTGCTTTTATTTCAGTTATTTTGAAAAACATATTTTAATTGTCGGTTCAGGTAGTGAATCTTATGTGTACCGAAACACAATACTAATGGTTTCCCAGTTATATATATCCAGCTGGAATTCCACCTGGAATTCCACCTAGATATCCAGGTAAAATTCTAGCTGGAATTCCAGCTGCACCTCCTGTTTTGAGACAACCTCTAGCTAGATATCCAGGTGGACATTTGGGAAGTTATTTTTTAGGAATTTTTAAATATTGCTTTTCCTACTGACTTGGGGTGGGTAGATGATTTTACCCGCAAATAAACACATACACTACTTTTTTTAATTTAAGAACTCAAAAAAAACTTTATTCTAAAACCACTGTGACGTCGAGAGACAACGCACACTTTTTAAATATATTTTTCAACCTAGGCTTTCGCCTAATAGCTTGGGATACTTTACAATAGCGTTCTTATGTGATGTGTGAGGGTGAATGTTCCTTACTTTCTCCGGCACCTATTGGTCCGAAAAACAGTAATTAGAACTTCGCTTTCCCCAACGTCTTTTGACTTGAGAAACAGCGAATTTGGCTTGCTTTTCCCGACACCCAAAGATTCGAGAAACAGCAATGGGAAAAGAATGTGTGTGTGTTTGTGATAGAAAAGGATAAATGAAATAATAATTTTTCTATAGTGTACTCACTTTTAATTTTCTCCGTTACTACTTATCTTTGTAATACAATGCAAACTTAATGAGTGTAAAATAACTTGATAAGTGTAAAATAAACGCAAACTTTAAAAAAATCGTAGTCCGTCTAATTGCTGAGTGTGGTTGCTGAAGAGAGTGACTTGAGCTAAGAAGCGCGGAATTCAGGTGTAGAAATTTTTTATTTCGACTGCACGCTGGAGTGCGATGCGCTAATTTTTAAAGGGTGATGACCCGCCTAATTTTCTGTAGGTGGACATCGGTAATCGTCGACGTGGGAGGATGGTCTTGATGATTTGACGTGGTCCTATAAGGGCGGGTCCTTCTCCTGATTGTTTATGTTTCTGGAGTGTGTGGATGGCTTGGTGTGATATCTTCATTTTTTTCGGGACTACCCCCTGATGAGTGGTAATGCAGTGTGGAACTTTTGAGTTATCCCGAAAGATTGCGCCATAGTGTAGTTTTTGCATAATTTCATGTTAAATAATTGTTTCACGTGAATATGAATCATTCACATAATGTGTGAAGGGTATGTTGTCTCTACCGTCACTTCGATTAATAATAACGCTTGTTTCTTGTTTTCTTCCATTTTTTACCGCTGTAATCTGGTTACCTCCCAAACTTTATCGAACAAAAGGACATATTTTAGCGTAGAAAAGAATTATTTCCGATAATTCAAGTACAGGCTAATTTGCTAATTTATATAACTATCAATCGTCAATCACTCTATAGTTTTGTGTTCAATGGAAAAACGTGGAAGTTTCGAATATCTTTGAATATCCAATGGTCCCCTTTGGCGAGAACATTTTTAGAAAACCTTGTATTTAAGAATTATTTTTATATTTTACGACTGAAATGTCAGTTTATATCTATATGTATATGATTTGGCTGGGAGTTTATTTTCCAGCTA
>UELU01085719.1:0-21050 GCA_900490025.1 Megastigmus dorsalis
AAACACAAACTTGTGCTCCATCTAGTATTGATGGAAATGATTCTTGTAATGATTTTTGGAATTCAGTTAATTTTTTACAGTGTTTATCCTTTCCTAAAGGATTGACACATGTTAAAAAACCCATATTTATCTTAAAAAAGACAGATAAATGAAAGATCAATTGCAGTAAGTTTGGTTTGAAAAAGACAGATCAGTTAAAGATGAATCGCAAAGGCAAAGTTAGTTTGTTAAGACGAAAAAACGCATACTTCAACGTTGCATATCAATTGTATACATATAAACAAATCTTGCATAATCACTTTCGAGCATCGGAATTTCAGTACAAGCCACCTATCGGTGGTTTCATAATTGAATTTTTCCTGAACATGTTGATTATTTTATATAACAATCCTAAAACATTTCTATTTTTTGTAATATTCATATAATGAGAAAAAAAATAATTATTAACTAAACAAATTAATAAACAAAAATACATTTGCATAAATAAAAGAAAATATAATTTATTTAATGCGTACGAAAGCCAATGAATAAATAAATGACAGCGCATTCGTACGCCGCCACCGAAGTTGTACGCGTGGCGCGCCGCGCCTGGTCGAACGCCTTGTGTTTGTTGAATGACATCTCGATAAAATCAAAAAACCCCTTTCCAGAAAATAGCTATATCGACGTAAAATTTCCTCCTCTTTCGATCTAGCAGGTCGAAAAAATGCCTCGAAATCACTTCGTTATGATAATTTCTAGGTGCATTTTAGCCCTTTAAACATGAGCTGAATACAGCATGATTAAGCGCTCCCGCGCCGCGCTTGGAGAGTTGACGTGAAACGCCTCATATGCACATATGCTATAAAGCTTAGCTCTATTGAATTTTATCGTAATCATAACTTTTTTCCTATTTATGTGCTTTTAAAAACAAACTACTAATCTAAGTCCCAATTATTAAGATCTTTAAATTACTTACTAAAATTATTCATTTTTGTATTTATCAATAATAACAGCTCTAAATGTTTTGCATCTAAAAAGTGAACAAGTTTCTTGGTAGCCATTTTCAAAATTGGTTATTTTCTAATTTGACTTCATACAATTCTAATATTATTTTTCTACAGTTTTATTTTGTATTTTATAATGTTAATAACAAAAAATAATAAAATTGTTTATTTATTTATTTGCGCGGTAAATAATTTTTTATACGAAAGTATTGTCTCATGAGTACATACCCCAATTTTTAATTGAAACAAGGCATAATAATTTTTTGGATTTTTGGAAACTTCTAAATCATCCTACTTCTTTAGATATATTGTAAATTGTTTGTTTACGTTTTATTATTTCAAAAGTGATGTATCTTTAGAATAGTAATAAATATGGCATCTAATAGTAAAGAAAATGTCGAAAAAAAAAAGAATTGTGATGAACGAAAATGCTCCATGTGTGCTATTTATCTCAGAAAAGTCAGTGGTCGACGAAAAGAAATTCAATCTGAAACTGAATTAGAGCATATTAAACGATTGATAAACAGAGAAGATATTTTTATCAATGATGTAATATGTGATCCATGTAGAAAGCGAGTGGCAAAAAATATGCAAACCTACAAAACAAAAAAATTTGATAATATTGCAGAAAATACTTCATCTCAAGATTCAAACATTTCTGATTCATTGTCTCAGCTTAGTATCGCTTCATCATCTCAGACAAATACAGATTCATCGTCATACAAAATAGAAGAAAAAGAAGAACGAGAAACCATAGAATTACTTATTAATAGGACCATTTCGACACATAAATATTGCTTTATTTGTGGGTATGATAAACAATCTGTAATCATTTTAGTGCCTTTCGAAGCAAGAGTTCAAGTTTTCAGTAAAATTAATTTATTTATTCCAAATGGCAATAGATGTTGTCGTGATCATTGAATTTAAAAAAGGTTTTATGAAGATGAACTGAAAAAAATGAAGGTTTTTTGGACCACAAGTACAGTGTATGTTGAAGAACTACCAAAAGTTTTAAGTGAAGTTACTGTAGAAGCAGATGCAAGTTTATTAGAAAAAGTAGCCGAGTGTGTCATGCCTGAAAAAAAATTGAAAGTATTTACAGGTTTAACTTGGGAAAATATTAATCAACTTAAAGGGCAACTCACTTTTCTTAAGAATTCCTGTGCAAGAACAGCGACCCAAGCCATTGTTGTATTTTTATTTAAAATGCGCACTGGGAATTCTAATGCACTTATTTCTTCCATATTTAATATTGAAAGCGAACAACAAGTATCTCGCTTTTGTCATTCAGTATTATCATCTTTTGAAAGAGACATATTACCAAAATATTTTGGATTAAAAAATGCAGATAGAAATGACTTAGTTGAAAACCAAACTTTCCAAATGGCGAAGATATTATATCCGGGTAACCAACTTATTTTGATTTGCGATGGAACTTACATAAAGCACGAGAAAAGCTCTAATAACGAATATCAGAGAAAATCTTATTCAGGTCAAAAAAAAGTTCCTCTGAATAAACCATTTACGATATGTACTACTAATGGTTATGTTGTTGACCAGTTAGGGCCATATCTTGCTAATACCAATGATGCTACAATATTGCTGAAAATATTTGAAGAAATGCTTGAAATTCTACAGAAATTTCTTCGCAAAGGTGACATTTTTATATTGGACAGAGGCTTTCGAGATATTAAAAAAAAATTAGAATATATGGGTTACATTGTTTTGATGCCTGCACTTAAAGGTTCGAACTCTCAACTCTCAACAGAAGAATCGAATGAATCACGATTCACAACAAAATTAAGGTGGGCTGTTGAAGCAGTACACGGTATTCAAAAGAAAAAAAAACAAGTTATTAGATCACAAACTTGATAATAAAATGGTGAAGGATAGTGGATCTTATTGCAGAATTGCTTGCTATGTAAATAATTTATTTGGCAAACGCTTAGATTCTGATAAGGGCATGCAAGATGAAATATTCAATGGAAATATTTGGAAGGGGGCTGCTACTCTTTTTATTTTTTTGCTCAAAGCCTATGATTGGTGCGGACTAACTCTACCGAAGGAAATAAAGGGTCCACTTTCGGACTCGAAGCGCAGTCATCGGGCAGCTCCGACCAGGTATAGACACCTACTGATCGTCCCTTACGATTCAGCTACATACACTTTTCTTTTTTATCAGAAATTTTTGTACTCGAACGCTAACATTCTGTTAGGAGGTTAACAGGTCGGCGAGCTCTTCCCGGCGCTACTGCACCACGGAGACCCACCGGCCGGCCCTCTCTTCGCCGCTTGTGAAGTTCTTCATGAAGGCTTCGAGGGCCGCTAAAGCTTCGCTTTCGAACTTGATGGCCACCCGGTGCTTGGTCCGGGCCTCGATGAGCGCGGCCTCCACGCGCTGTCAGTTGCTCTCCAGCGGGATGAGCCGCGACGCGGCACCCCCCTCCTTTGTGACCGAGGGCTTCTCAGCCGGCGCCGCGGCGAAGTTTTCCTCCTGAGCAGTGTTGGTGTGGGGTCTCCTGAGCTGGGAAGTCTGCGCGTGGGGGTCCTCTTCCACGGTCTGGGTGGCTGCCTCTCTCATGCCGTTAGCCAGGGATTTGGTGTTGTCCCCTGGCGCTGCTGGAGCCGGCGCCGGAATAGCTCCCCTTGGTAGGAGTGACGGCTCTTCCTCCGGGCCCCTAGGTAAGCCGAGGGACGGCGCGGTGGCTTTCTCACCGTTGGTCTCCTCGATGACCACGGTGAATGGTCTTAGCCGTTCCGCGTCGTCCCGGCGGAGTTTCTCCTCGGTCTCCTGGGGGCGTCCATTGCCGTCTCCAGCAGCTCGACTAGCACCGGGTGTTCCAGGTGGTAGCCGATGCGCGAGGCCATCAGCTCCTTCGGCTGCTGGCGTGTGAGGTGGATGATCATCTATAGGGAAGAAAACAGAGAAAAACCGGTTATCTCAGGTTAACCACATTTTATTTCCGATGCAGCGCTCGGTTTGTCAACCGCCTCGGTGATAAGGAGAGTTCGGTTGCCCCTGGGCGCTTTTTCATCACTAGGGGCCGACCTCTTTTCCGAACCGTGGGCTGCTCGGGGTTCGTTGGGCGTTATGATGTGTTCGGCGGGTTGAGGTGGTAACGATAGCTCCTCGCAGGGAGCGTTGTTGGCAACAGAGTTCGGCTCTGGACTAGCTTCGCACGCTTTTGACGGGTCGCTCATCGCCTCTTCTTCCCTCGGTGGTAGAGGTTCCCTGTCGTCGTCTTCTTCTGGATCTTCCCCTCCGATATATAGTTTTTGATCTTTTGCGTGTACGTGGTCGTCTACGTGACTATCGACGTCTTTCATTTGGTAGCAGTTGGAGCCTCTGATGGCTGTTATAAGGTATGGACTGGAGTACTTGGGGGCCAGTTTTGCCACTATTCCTTGTGCCGCTGAAGAAAGAACTCGGTTCCTCTTCCAGACCTGGTCCCCTGTTTTAAATGTGGGCTCTCTTCTGCCTGCATTCTTATACTCCGACTGCCGTGTCGGAGCTTCTCAACTACAGTTGGCGGCTTTGTTTAATGTTTCCTGCAGGCAGTCCATCCTTTTCTGACACGTTTCTACTCTTGACTTCTCGAGGCTTTCGGCTGCTACCGTGTCCTGTTCTCTTCTGGAAGTGCCAGGGGACATTGGTTGCCTGCCATAGTTGAGCAGTGCTGGACTGGTTCCTGTCGAGCTTTGTGTCGCCATGTTTAGGGCGAACATTAGCTATGGCAGATTCTCGTCCCATGTTCTGTGGTTCTTCGTGGCATACGATGTTATTACCGTCTTCAGTGTGCGGTTAGACCGCTCCACTGGGTTAGCTTGCGGGTGGTATAGCGGATAAAAACCTCCGGAGTGCCGAATCGTAGGATTACTTTCTCCTTCAGCTCGTTTATTATGCTTTTTTGCGTTCACTTTCCTTAGCACAAAGCACTCACCCCAACGGGTGAAGAGGTCTTGTAGAACGAGGATGTATTCGAATCCTCTGACACTTCGCGGCAGTGTTCCCTTAATGTCTCCCGCCACCACTTGCCACGGTTTCTCCACTATTCGCCTGCCCATCAGGCCGAACGGGAGTTTCTGCTTCACTTTACACTGCTTGCAAATCGGGCACTTCCGAACGTAGTTTCGGACATCTTCGTAGAACTTGCGCCAGAAGTAGTACCTTGCGACTCAGTCGAAAGTCTTTTCTCGCCCTAGATGTCCAGCCGTCGGTTCGTCGTGACACTCACGTATTGCGTTGCGCCGGTGTTCTTTTGGCACGATCAGTTTCCATGTGTCATCTTCTTCGATGACGCCTTCTAAGTCTGGGTTTTGGCGGTGAAGATAGAGGTTTCCGCCTATTAGTTTCCATCTAGGATGTTCGCTAGGCTCTTCCCTAGTTTTTCTGGCCTGTTCGAGGTACCAGTGGTCTTTTGCGCCCTCTGACCACGCCAGCGCGCTTATCGCTGGCTTTTCCTCCTCGAACATCCTCGATAGTACGTCTGGGACCAGGTTCAATGATCCCATCCGGTGCTCTACATCGAAGCTATGCCCTTGTAATTCTAGGGCCCATCTTGCTAGCCTGTTCGTTGGATTTTACATCGAACTGAGCCATCTTAGGCAGCTGAGGTCCGTTACCACTTTGAAGTGGTATCCTCCGATGTGGGGTCGGAACTTCTTTATTGCCCAGACTACAGCCAAGTATTCCCTCTCTGTCACGCTGTAATTTCTTTCAGCTGGTGAGAGGGTTCTGCTGGCGAATTCCAGGACTTTCTCGTCCTCACCCACGGGTTGCGATATTACCGCTCCGAGACCCGTGTTACTGACATCTGTTTGCACAATGAACGGTCGATCGACGTCCGGTCTTTGTAACACCGGAGCGGATAGTGCCAATGCCTTCAGCTGTGCGAAGGCTCCTTGTTGCTCGTCCTTCCATTCGTACTTCTGGTTTTTCTTTGTGAGGCGGGAAAGTGGTTCTGAAATCGTCGCGAAGACCTTCACGAACTTGCGATATCACGAAGCCATGTCCATGAAACGTCTGAGTTGCCTAAGGTTTTTCGGAGCTGGATAATTCTTTATCGGCTCTACCTTGGCTGGATTTGGTCTGACCCCGTCTCGGTTCACCAAGACGCCCAGATATTTCACTTCAGGGCGGCAGAATACGCTCTTCTCGTGGTTAATCGTTAATCCGGCCTCACCGAGCTTCTGGAGTACGAGTCTTCAGTAACGCAGGTGGTCCTTGAATTCTTCCGAGTCGATTATTATGTCGTCTAGGTAGGCGAAAGCGAATGGTTCCATGCTTGGGCCTATGAGTTGGTGGACAACTCTCTGGAACGACGCTCCTGCGTTACACAATCCGAACGGCATTCTTTTAAATTGGTACGGACCCATACCCGGCACTGTTAAGGCCGTGATGGGTCTTGATTGTTCGGTCAGTCTAATCTGGTGGTATGCCGCGCTGAGAACTAGTGTGGAGATGCATCTTGCTCGGCGTAGCTTCCTCTGGATGTGGTCCACGTGAGGTTGGGGATAGGCGTCCAGTTTTGTCACTGCATTGACTTTCCGGAAATCAATGCAGAATCGGTATTTGCTATTTTCCCTCCTCACCATCATTATGGGTCTTGACCAGCTGCTGGACGAGGTTTCGATTATGTCCTTGGCTGGCATCTCGGCGACTTGCCGATGCATCTCTTCCTCCACCTTCGTCAAAACTGAATAATACTTCTGTTTTATTGGTTTCGCCGTGCCGACATCTGTATCATGATCGGTTAGATGGGTGTAGCCATAGGGTCCATCATTCGGTGATAATACCTCGTCCAACAGCGATTCCAGCTATGCCAGTTGCTCTTTTGTTACCTCTGCCACTCCTAGCGATGCCAGTGCGGCTACGCCACTTCCTATGGCGACCACTTCTAGTGGGGCGTAGGCTCCGGTCTCCTTCAGGAGTAGCTGGTCATTTTCCGGATCCAACACAGCTCGACATGCTTTGATGAAGTTCATTCTAACGTAGCATTCTTCGTCGAGACCGGGAAGGATTGCTACTCTTACCTCTTTCGTCAAGCCTTCTAGCTTGAAAGGCAAGAGTACATGACCGCACAATGGACTCCTTCTTCTGTCCGCCAGTCTAACCTCTCCAACTTCTGTCTAGAGGAGGCGTCTCTCCAGACTGGCTGCTATCTGGGGGCCTACTGGACACATGTCTGTGCTCGAGGCTCCTGGATCATAGATCGCTCTGAGCCAGTAGTCTCCGATTTCTGGGAACTTCTGCCGGTAGCTTTGAGACTTTATCCTTCTGGAAATGCTCGTGCTCTTCTGCCGAGGCCTTTCTAGGTCCCGGCTCGGCAGATGATGGGGCCATGGGTGTGGGTGGTGCGATATAGACCCCCTCTATCCGCCCTCCGTCCCGTTTCCCGAACAGTCTGGGCAGCACTTCTTCACGTACCCGAGCCTGCCACAGCTGCGACAACGTAATGGCTCTTTGGGATCGAACCTAGGCCGTTCCCTGCACTTTTTTTCCTCGCTGTCTCAGCGTCGCCCTCTGCTGTTTCTTTCATGCCTTCTGGGCGGGCTTTTCGCCGTGCTCCGGCTTTTCTGCAGGGCCGCCGGCTTGAAATCTGCTGGATCCAATCTGGTTCTTCGGCGATCGGCAGAGTCACGGCCGCTGCTGACACTTTCGCGTCAGTGTTCGTTGGCGTTATCTTTTTGTAGGCCATCTCCGGGCATAGAGTCGTTTCTGCCCTAGGCGGCATCCTATAGGCTATCTCGCTCTCTATAGTTTGTTCAGCGTCTGCAGCTAGCATGAGGAGCGTCTCGACCGAGTCGCATTCTCTTCTCTTCACTTGCCGTTGTAACTGAGCTGTGATGTTTGGTCCGGAATTGGCTTCAGCTTCTGCATGATGCCAATCAGACACGTAAAGTAGTCTCGTACCGACTCGTCTGGCCCCTGAGTTCTGGCATTGGCTTCTGCCGCCAGACGTTGTATATACATATTATAACGAATTCGCGATTGAATCGTGGATTAAATCGTTAATTCGATTTTACGCTCGATCCGACGGCGTGCAAACACCGGGGATAATGAGCAAGACAGTGAGCGTGGCGCGTGTCGCGGGAGAGAGGTGGGATAGATAGAGGAGAGAGAGAGAGAGACGGCGCGATGGGGAAATTCGATCGCCTCGTCGGATCTATTTCCGCCGCGACAAGCTACAGACGCGAGAACTATAACGCAAAAATAGGCAGAACGAGATACGCGTCGCGAGATGTGCGTGTGGGTGTGAGGGTATGCGTTTTGACCGTCTACTCCAGCACCTAGAGAGCTGCACTGGGCCTGCAGGCCAGTCCAACTTACGAGAGAGTACAGCGAGCAAGTTGCAAAGTGCAGGGCAGCATAAGTGTAATTGTCTTGTGTACTCTTGCAGCGGATCACAAACGATGATTCGCGCGTGCGTGTGTGTGTTTTCGCGCGCTAATAGATTACCTTCTCGGTTGGCGATTAAGTGTAATATTGACAGTTTGTAAGATATTCGAGAATATATCTAAAGTTTATTTAAATAACGTCATCGTTATTTTAGAAGTAACCACATTTCCCTTATTTTCCCACGATTACCGCCGCCTTCGCGGGTACAGGGGAAAAGCGTTTCCACTGTGCATTTACCTGAGTAAGCTGGCATCGTGAGCATTGCACGGTGCTCACGATCATTTGTCCGAGCAACGGAAAGCGAGACTCAGCAAGAGAGGGTCGCATTTGCACGGTAGCTGTTTGTACCTGACCGGCGGGAAAAATCGAGTGGAGATTTTCCTGCTGCAACGTATAAAAAAGATAACAGTCCCGTTACAATTGGCGTCCCTAACGTGTTTGGTTTTGGGGAAAGAAGAAATATTATTTCGAAATAATATTTTGAACACGCGAAATTCCGACAACGTAATTTTCGAGAAGGTACGCGTCGCGCAAAGTATTCAAAGTCGGCGTGACTTTGTTTACATCGGCCAGCAGGACTGTAAAAGCCCCGGCACGTGTATGCGTATGTAGAGTGTGAGTGCGAGAGAGAGCGCGAGCCCGATAACAGAGCAGTCAAGTGTGCCGGCTGCTACGGTCAAGAGAGAGCCGAGAGGGGCCCGCTCAGCACGAAAACTAGCGGTATTGAGCCAGCGCGAGCACAGGAGCATAGGCGTAACAGCCGAAAATATTAATTTCAGTAAATTAAAATTAATATCGGCGTGTGCTCGCAATTGAAGGCCGTGCACAGTGGTATGTGCTACGCACAGTACGGTTAGTGGTGTGCTAGCACCGAGCGTTTATTTAATTGTTTATTGTTATGTTTATTTATGTTTATAAATAATTAAACGGCGAGGTGTTTCACTCGTCCAAGTGAGTATACCGGTTGAAGAAGAGGGTGGATTATTGAACAATAATCCATCTCTTGTAAATTAAATATCGGAAAAAACTGTCGGTGAAACAGTTAGCAAAATTTCTTTTACTGATTTTTCAGAAATTTTGTGTTTTAAAATTTTTAGAAAGGACGCGTGAGGCACATCATGATATTGTGATATTTATTATTTATTTGTTATTTGTAACGATTTTTTTTAGTAGCGTTTTTAGGAAATCGTGCAACAAATAAGTAGCGAGTGTAGTGGAAAAGTGCTTTCGGGAGGGGATAGAGTAAAATTGGAATTGAGAATTGTTTTTTGTTTCTTTCCTATATTTTTTTTTCGATTTTATGAAATAATTAAGCGAGATCTGAACCTGCGACCACAGGTGAAGAAAACGCAAAAACAGGGGGTTCGAAGTGCACAACAAGAAAACTTCGAACGAAAGAAGAGTTCGAACTTGTGCACTTTGAAGTACGAACCCGAAGAATTTCAGTTGAAGGAAGCACAGACTAGGTGGAATCTGTGCATTCGAAAAGTCCGGAAAAGTGCACTAGCAAGTAAAGCTAGTATACTTCAAGCCATTTAGCTTGAGCAGAAGCAGGATTCGAACTTGACCGTTCGAGATTCGAACGCGGCTAGAGTCGAATCCTTGCACGAGCAGATCTGGAGAGGTGCAATAGGGTAAAATCTAGTACACTGAGTAAGATTCGAACTCGAGGTGAGAGGTTCGAACGCCAGATCATGAGTAATTGCGAAATTCAGCGAAAAATGGCAGATACGACGCTGAAGGCACTAGAGGGCTGGTGTTACGGCCTGGAAAAGGAAGCTTAGCCACCCGGATCTTCCGTTAGTAAGAAAGAACCACTTGCAGAAATGACTGTTGGGGGATTATTCAGCAAGCGATTTTGAGCCATCTATAGAACCAGACGAGCTCAAAGCGCAGATGAAACGTGAGAAACTGCGGCGAACCTACATCGAGAGCAGGGCCTTTGAGGTGACTGGGTCCACAATTTATGACGAAAACGTGAATCAGGAGGGGTTACACCCTTTGCACATACTGGTGGTGGACCCAGTAGTAAAAGCAAGCGACGAGGAACAAGGGGAGCAGCTGTATAGGCTCAACGCTACGCAGCAAGAAAAGGAGCTCCAATAGAAGAGCTCGGTCACGGAGCAGAAAAGCCGACAAGGGAGAGCGACGCCGATAGCATGACGAGCGGGTCAACTACGGGTGAAGAGGCGGATGAAGAAATACCTCCAGTGGTCTTAACAGGGCGTCAAGCGGGGGATATCATGATGATATTCTCCAAAATGAAGGAGCAAATGAAATTGCTCAACGAGAGGGTTTCACAGATCTCTCGTTGCTGCAAAATGCTGGAAAGAGCTGCTAGGACTTTATGCGCATGCATGGACAGTGGCAGCAACTGTAGGCTCAGACCGACAGCGCTAGAGTTCGAGGTAAGCCAAGGGAGAAAAGATCTCCGAATAGCCTCGAGTACGAGACTAGAGATAGAGACTCATTGAGAGCGAACACCACTGATTTTGGCCTGCATCCAGAGATACAGACTGAAAAAGTCGCGAATAGACGACATCAAGTAAATTTCCAGAATACATTTACTTATTATCCTGGAAATAGTAGCCTATTGGAAGAGGCACAGGCGCACGGGACGACGCCGAACGTTTTATGAGAAAACAATCAAATATCTAGGCATTTTGTTTGACCAAAAACTAGATTGGACTTCGTATGCAAACTACATTATTAATAAAACTAATAAAACTTTAAACGTAATAAAAGTATTAAGGGGTACTTGGTGGGGAGGATACCCGCAAGTACTACTTAACGTTTATAGAAGCTTAATTCGAAGTGTCACTGAATACAATAACTTTCTTATTAACATCAATAACACTAATTTAAAATCAAAAATAGAAAAACTTCAATACAAAGCTATTAGACTAGCTATGGGGTATCGTATATCTACTCCCATAAACGTTATGCTTTCTGAAACAAAAGAACCAACCTTAAATCTGAGATACAGATTTTTAGCAGATAAATTTACAATTAAACTACTATTTCTTGAAGATCCTTCCCCTCCCCCATCCCCTCATAAGTAAATTATGTCATTTGATCACTGATGCTGCTTAACAAGGCAAACTATTTTACCTAAAACAAAAATTCCCCTTAATCAAATTATTTGAAATTCAATTCTACTACAATAGATTAAAAATTAAAAAATTTGAAATTTTCTTACCCTATCGATATGAATTTTCAATGTTATTCCAAACTAATGAAAGCTCAATATATACTACTACAGGTCAAAATATCTCTAATTCAGAAAATCCAAACACAATGTTCAACGAAATTTTCTCTTCAACAATTAATTCTAAAAAAGACATTGTCTTTTTTACTGACGGATCTAAAATGCAAGATTCCAACTCTAATGGCTTAGCTATATATTCACCTAACTCAAATCTAAAACTCTCATACAAAATATCCAGAACATCATCAATATTCTCAACGGAAGCCCTAGCTATATTGATAACGATCAAACATATTCTTTCAAACAAAATTCCAAATTCTATAATATTCTCTGATTCAAAAAGTGTCCTGACAGCTGTAAAATCCTGTTCACCTAGTAAATTTAAAAACACAAATTATCTAATTTTAGAAATAATACTTAAACTATGTTCAGCTAACAAAGAGAGTCTAAATATTAGGCTTATCTGGATACCTGCACATGTCAACACATATGGCAACGTAACTGTAGATAAAATGGCAAAAATAGCCACAACTAACGGTGTTTTTATACAATTATCATTACCCTACACTGATCATTTTGAAAATTTCAAAATGAAACTAAAAGAAAATTTGAATTGTTTATTAACTCTCAAAAACACCTAAAAGAAACTAGATATTTTGAGCATTTTTATTCTAACAGTCCTAAAACCTGGTTTCACAATTTTCATACAACAAGATACAACATAACAACCCTATGCAGATTAAGAGCAAATCATTATTCACTTAATGAAAGCTTACACAGAAAAAATCTTAAAGAATCTCCCATATGTGAATATGGTGTACCAATCGAAGACCTGGACCACACTCGCTTTGAATGTACAAAATACAATAAACAAAGAAAAACTCTAACATTAAAATTCAAAAGAAACAAATATTACCCACCATACAACACTAAAGAAATATTAAAAAACCCAAAATCAAAAAATGCTAAATTTATTACAGAATTCTTAAAATCCTGCAACTTATTTATATAAAAGATGATATTACAAATCAACTATACAGAAACAAAATTTATATTAAAATTAATTTAATTCAATCTACTACACTCTCTAAATCAAATAACTTAATCCTAACCTTAACCTAACATTCAACCAAACCATACCAAACCATATCTTATTCTATCTATTTATACATAATGTCTGCTATTTCAATATTAAACAAAGCTATAAACCAACGGAGCCAACCCATGACCTTGAGATAATACAAGAAACGAAGATAAGACAATAGGACATATATATAAGACCAATACTACTAAGTACAGAATCCAGTATACAATTTTCATAAAATACCGGGTGATGGCGCCACGAACCAAAGGTTCATAGCCAAAAAAGAAGAAGAAGAAGAAGAAGATTTCCGCCGCGACAAGCTACAGACACGAGAGCTATAACGCGAAAATATACAGGACGAGAAACGCGACGTGAGGTGTATGTGTTTCTTTTCGCGCGCTAATATATTGTCTTCGATTACAATAATACCGCCACCTCTGCGGGTATTATTAAAGCGTTTCCTCTGTGCATTTATCTGAGTAAGCTGGTATCGTGAGCATTGCATAGATATGCAAGTATCTGCAAAATATGATGGAGGCGCAGTGGCTCCCTCGATGGCGAGTTATTTTTATTGTATGAGACGTGGAACCACGCCACTTAAAATTATTATTATTAAAAATAAACCCGAGGGAGAACAGCGAGTCCCGCGGCCGAAAACCGACGATACTACCGAGCCGAGAATTAACAATAAATGCAACGCGTAACTATGTATTTTCTTTTTTCGTTTATTTTCCGAGAGAGAGAGAGAGAGTGAGCAGACCGAGCCTGAACGAGAGCGAGAGAGAGAGAGAGAGAGAAAACCGAGCCGGCTTGCCAGGGCTTTCCTGGACGTCCACGGCCCTCGACGACGACGTGCAACGGAAGGATCCGTTGCTGGCACCTCCGAGGCCCTTCCTCGACGACGACCCGGCCCACCGAAGACGACAACGACCACCAGAAGATTCGAAGACTACGACGACGAGAGAGAGAGCATGCGGTCGTGCGAGAGAGAGAGAGAGAGAGAGAGAGAGAGAAAGAGAGAGAGAGAGAGAGAGAGCGAAAGAGGGAAAGAAGCAAATGTATTAAATATTCGAATAAGCGCGCGCGACAGAGATAAGCGGAAGAAGAGTATGGGAGCCAATCAGCAGCGACGAATGCCGATAATGGATCGCAGTTCGCGAAGAAAAGCCAAGAGAAGGCTAGGTCCGCGACTGATTTAAATAAAAGTGGTTATATGGTTATCATCGACTACAAAACAGCATAGATTTTTCAATAAAATTTATAAAACTTCATTAATGAATTCAAACGACCGATTATTTGTGTCTTCGAAGATTCCGAAGCACTTAGCAATTTTATTAGGACACGAAGAAATATCTTATTTGGACCTTGTACGACTTATTAGTTGGTGTATGGTTGTAGATATACCATATGTCAGTTTTTATGATCACGAAGGTATTAATATGCAACTGATTTAAAAATATAAGTCTGTTTTAATTAGTGACTTTATATTCTTATTTATTTCCAGGAAATCTACAAAAAAATCAACGTGTTATTGAAAAGAAAATTAAAGAATTGGAATCTCATATAACACAAAATATAGAATGGTCAAGTTTCTCAAATAATATGACTGATAACATAACTGCAGTTGGACTAAAGCAAATTAAGAATAATAATTTCTATGCGAATGTTATTAATGCTGATGCAATAAATGTAATTAATAGAAGTAAAACAAGAATACAATTGTTATCATATGCTGATGGTAAAGATAAAATAGTTGGATTAACAAAACAGTTAGCAACCTACTTAAGTGATACTAATCGTTTCCTTGAGAAAAATGTAACATCAGAATTACTTGAGGAAAAACTAAACATTAACATTAGCATACTAGACCCTGACCTTGTTATATAACTAAGCAGTCGTTTACTGTTGATGTTGGGTATGAAAGATTTCTCGGGCCAGAGATTTTCTTTTATCCTGAGGTAATAAATTGACATTGTATTTGTTTATAAACTGTAAAATAGAATTTTCTAATCCAGATTACCCAATAACCCCTTAGTGAAATTGCAGATAATGTTATTCAGAACTGTTCTATATAGATGTTACAAAGCCATTGTATAAGGTATTGTGTTATCTGGTGGCTCAACGATGTTTAAAGATTTTGGAATAAGATTGCAAAGAGATATTAAATAAATAAACTATTGATGAATGTTTGAAGCTAAATATGTATGCGAGTGATGGACATATTACTGTAAGTTTTTTTTTATTAAATTGCATTAACCATAAAACAAGTTAGAAAAAGGCATATATTTTTTAGCCAAAACCAATTAATGTTCATGTAATATCACATCATAAACGACTTTACGCTGTTTGGTATGGAGATGTGTTGATCATACTAAGACTGATTATCAAGAACATGGTCTAGGAATCTGTGGGTACAATCCTGTGTTCTGCAGCATGATATAAAATTATTTTTTCTAAACGTATTTAGAAACACCTACAGGTCGAAAACACATGCACATTTACTGACTGTTCAAAACCGATATTAGTTTTCACTTTTCAGAATGGCCAAGCATTTATTAGAAATAAATTAAACGTCTTTTATTAACTGGAATTATTTTTTGAGATTATTACTCATATACTTGTTTTATTGATGGAATAAATTTATTAATTGAAACGAATATTTTTAACCTTCTTAATTTTCATTTTAATTTAAGAAAACGAATTAAGAGATTAAAAAACTAATAATATATTTTTATCGGTTTTACAATCTTTTTACATTAATTTAGGCATTTTCAAAAGTGTCGCATTTCCAGTAGATCTTAAAATTGATAGTAGTAAGTCAAAGTATATGAGAATCACACTACTTTTAATTGGTAATATTCTATGAGATCATATTTATTAAATTGATTCTCTTTCTAATAATATAGAATATTACATGCTATATATTAGTATACATAAAAATTTGTACTTAAATTTGTACATATCTCTTCAAAAGTCTGTGAAATAGAATAAAAACATACCTTTAAAAAGGTAAAATCTTGGCAAGTATGAGTGTATTTTCCCACTCGCATCAGTTTATTTCTATAAAATGCTTTTAGACAATTTTTAGCTTGTTAATTTTTTAAATACTAAATTTAATAGTTTAGTGTAATAATTTCACTAATTGTCTTAATATAACCTTTTGTGTTTATAACTTTATTTTTTTTATAATAAAATTCACACCTCTTTTGGTAATATTCTATAAGATCATATTTATTAAATTGTTTTCAATTAAATTTCGAGTGGCCAATTTAAACTAAAGATTTTATGAAATCAGTTCAGAAATTGTCAAGTACTCTTTTTCTTCATTGTTTGCATATTCAAATAAATTTCCCAATTTACAATGGCCAATTTAAACTAATGAAATTTCTGAGATCTATTGAGAAATTGTCAAGTACTCTTTTTCTTAACTTTGCATAATTATTATTAATTGTTAATAAGTACCAAAATAATAAAATAAACTTCAACTTTGCAATGGTGCACTATTAAGAATAGAAATGCCAATTGTTAACACCTTTGGTAGCTTTGATAGCTTAACTGGCATCTCTATTCTTAAAAATTTGATTGAATCATTATTAACTTTAAAATATGCTTTGATGTTCCATGGTGTATAAAAACACTCAATTGACCTCTTCGACATTTAGTTTGAACTTTTCTCTCCCATTGTTGTGTTAAGGAAGCAGGGCAAACTGTCATATGAAATCCTCAATTGACCCCTTCGACATTTAATTGGAACTTTTATCTCCCAATGTTGTAGCAGGGCAAACCGCCAGAGCTCTAATATTATGAGCTGCAAACAGTTGCGAATATAATGCGCCTCTTCCAGAAGGACATGTTCACAATTTTATAAAATATCTTTAATCTTAATAAATAACTATATGAACATACTTGGTGGCCCGTCTACAGGCAATATCAGGTGCTGTATATTATTATTATTATTATTATTATAGTCGTCATTATTTTCTTTAATATTTAGATGTCATAATTAATTTAAAGAAATTTAAATCATCCATGTACCTCATCAAAGTATAGGAGAATTTATTTAAATATTGTCCTCTTCCTTAACATTTTTAAAAATGTTTCGATTTACTTATATAAATTTTGTGATAATAAGTGCGGGATAATTTTTCTTCATGGGAATCAGACAAATTATCATAATGAACCAAAGAAAGTATATGCTGCACAAACATATTTAGATAGTTATGTGGTTTCACTGTATTGGTATGTAAAGTTATAAAATTTTTAAAAGTAACTGATATATAAATTTTTAAGTTTCATTATTTTTTTTTAATTACAAGATAGTGTCAATAGTAATAGTCAATAAAGCATTACTGCCCAGTCATCTTAAAGTACCTTAATGCTCTATTATTTATTACTTGGTTTCAATGCATAATATGTGTTCTGATTCGTATATGTTTAAAAGTTCTTTCAAAATTATTGCCAGAATATTTTAATTTTACAAAAGGAAGTTCATTCTCATATGAAAACATTTGAAAAATTTTGCTCTAGTAGGTATGAAAAGTAAATAGAATGTACATCCGAGTGACGCTAGTCCAACGATAAATTACCTGTAGACGGGCCACCAAGTATGTTCATATAGTTATTTATTAAGATTAAAGATATTTTATAAAATTGAGAACGTGTCTCTCTAGACGAGGCGCATTATATTCGCAACTGTTTGCAGCTCATAATATTAGAACTCTGGCGATTTGCCCTGCTACAACATTGGGAGATAGAAGATCCAATTAAATGTCGAAGGGGTCAATTGAGTGTTTTATATGACAGTTTGCCCTGCTTGCTTAACACAACAATGGGAGAGAAAAGTTCAAACTAAATGTCGAAGGGGTCAATTAAGTGTTTTTATATACCATGGAATATCAAAGGATACTTTAAAGTTAATAATTACTCAATCCAATTTTTAAGAATAGAGATGCCAGATAAGCTATCAAACCTATCAAAGGTGTTAACAATTGGCATTTCTATTCTTAATAAGGCACCAATGCAAAGTTAAAGTTCATTTTATTATTTTGGTACTTATTAACAATTAATAAATAACTATGTAAAATTAAGAAAAAGAGTATCTGACAATTTCTAAATTGATTTCACAACTTTCTTTAGTTTAAATTGGCCATTATAAATTGAAAACTTTATTTGAATATGCAAAATTAAGAAAAAGTGTACTCGATAATTTCTGAATAGATCTCACAAATTTCATTAGTTCAAATTGGCCATTGTAAATTGTAAATTTATTTGAATATGCAAACAATGAAGAAAAAGAGTAATTGACTATTTCTGAACTAATTTCATAAAATCTTTAGTTTAAATTGGCCATTCGAAATTTAATTGAAAACTCAAGTTTAATGTTGTTATACTAAATAAAAGACTACCATGTAATAATATTCTATGATTATTAGAAAGAGAACCAATTTAATAAATATGATCTTATAGAATGTTACCAAATAGGTATGAATTTTATTATAAAAAAAATAAAATTATAAACACAAAATGTTATAATTAAGACAATTGGTGAAATTATTACACTAAACTATTAAATTTATTATGTAAAAAATTAACAAGCTAAGAATTGTCTAAAAGCATTTTATAGAAATAAACTGAAGCTAGTGGGAAAATACACTCATACTTGCCAAGATTTTACGTTTTTAAAGGTAAGTTTTTATATAGTAGTATATGGAGTTTGTGCTGAAATCGAGTTGCTGGTGCAACGCGTATGGCTAACGCTTGTTGCGTCTGTTCACGCAGAACAGACGAGACTGTTCCAGAGGAGGACAACGACCTCATAGGCGACGCACAATCTCCGGGGGAAGGCGGAAGTAGTCTACTGACACCCACGATTCCATCAGTGAGCGCTGATGTTAGTGTAGCTCAGGACGTTGTCGGTAGGTAAGCGTCACAGGCTGTGACAACTCAACTTGCAACTCAGAGTAATAGCAACCGGGGTCGTCCCCGTAAAGCGGCGTCCATCATTTAGCGGCGGGGTGATTCAGTAAAACTCCGCATAACGAATAATGTAGCTGAAAAGCGAAAACCGGGGCGTCCGCCCGGTTCGAGGAAAGCAACAAATTTTGACTGTCGTGTGGCGTTTCCTACGAGAATGACGCGTGTGTAATGCCATGCTGCAAGCCGATACTAATCTCAAATCCCTTGTGTCTTGTCTGTCGTTCCCTTATAGTAGAATCAACGATGCAACGAGATGGAACTCGGACGTGCATCGCCCAGCTTCTCGAGCTCTGGCTAGAGGAGGAGGCGGCGTATTTCTCCACAACTCCATGGACATCCTTGATCCAAAAGACGCAATAAAGGAGCTCAAGGAGGTCAAACCATGCGGTATGATGATATCGTGAGTCTGAGCTCCAGCTCGTCCGTTCAGAAATAAAGACATTTGAGAATCGAGGGGAAGAGGACGCGAAGTCCTTATATAAGGCCTCCCTCACTCCTATGGAGTTCCATGCCCAGCAGGCGGGTCTGAGAGTGTGCAGTCTCGAGAAGAAGGAGAAGCAGGAGGAGTGAAGCTGGGAGGTAGAAGAGGCCCGACTCCGGCAGCTGAAGGAAAAGTAGGAGCGCATCCTGTCCGGTTGCATGGAACGCAAAGCGACACAACTTCGCTGCGAGCAGGTCGAACACCGTCGCCTGATGTGATTCGAAAGCAGACATTGCTCGCTGAGCTTCGGGACAAGAAGCTCTACATGAAACGTGAAGTCTGGGAGAACCATCTCGAGCGCTTTACGTGCTACCTTTGCAGAATGCGCGGTGTTAAAAATACGTGCAAGAGCCCGCAAGTGGTGCAACACCAGGATTTTCTCCAGGAATTAGTTGAGGAAGGAACGGTGGAACCGTCCTGCATGACTTCATCTAATTTTTTTTAGTATTAATGTTTCGAATCTTTACATAAATATGTCCTTTTCTTCTCCTTATATGCTTTGTTTCCTTTCTTGTTTTCTTTCAATATACTTATCTTTTCTATAACATCCGAGTCTTGTAATTGATCTTTTCCTTACCCTATCTGACCATTCGGCTTGCGAGTTAGCCAGTGTCGATAATTCGTAGCTATAGACGTGTGAGGGGAGGGTGTGACACGTAATTATTATGAATCGAGAGATTTTGCGCCTTCGCGAGCAAGAACTGGACTCGAGCGGTTAACTAAGCGGTTACGAGGTCAGTGTCTGTGTACTGGCATAGCACTGTGTATAACGTCTATGTCGCACGACTAAACATACGGCAGTGTATTTACTTCAAGTTACGTGGTGTGTTTTTTATATTGCCAAGCTATACACGTGACTCGTTAGAATTTATTCGAGCAACCGAAATACTTTAATTCAAATACAGTGTGCGTATTTGACCTTCAGACCGGCGCGCTCACACTAACATTTTCAGCACGGAGCTTTCACGTTACTAACGGACCGCGGCAACTCGTGGTGCGAGCTGCCGACGGGCGTAGTCAATACGCTGCGGGCAAAGTACCCGCGGAGTACGACGTACATCTCCAAGGGGAGAGTTAAATAGTAGTGGTGATAAAAATTAAATAATAGTTCATTTTTGTTGCACGCACGCATAATAGTGTGGTATACTGAGGGGGAGCGGAAAAAGGCGAATTTCCCATCACTGTAGTCACGTGAAAGAGAGAGAGAGAGAGAGAGAGAGAGAAAGAGAGAGAGAGTGCTTCCTAAGGAATAATAGGAGCATACTGGAAAAGTGTAAGAAGTTCAAAGATTTTTTTTGCCAAAATTCTTTTTTTTTGGATTATTTTTTGTCATAATTACTTTTTTCAAAATTATTTTTTATCAGGATTATTTTTTATCAGGATTATTTTGTCTAAATTATTATTCGACAAAATTATTTTTCGTCAATATTATTTTTTTCTCAGAATTAAATTTTTGGTGATATAAAAGTTTTGTATTCGTGTAAAAATTTATTTATACACCAAACCACCGGTTCCACCGCTCCTCCCTCGAGAGCCATGCGCTTCTGAAATGCCGCTTCAGCGCTCGCTCTCAGGCTCGCCTGCTGGACCTGACACTCGATGGGAGCAAGGGAGGCCTAATATAAGAACTTCGCATCCTCTTCTCCTCATTTCCCAAATGCCTTTATTTCTGCTTCAGCTCATCCATGATATCGTGATATCGTTTGGTGGTGGCCCGGAGTCGCAGCTCAAGGGACCGCCACTCATATGCAACGGTCAGCACACCGCCGACCACTCCTTCTTCCTCGATTACGGCTTCATGGTTAGACTTGTGGTGGAGCGGTTGCCCTCCTGCACCTTAACTTGAGGGGTCGTCTCCTCGGCGCGTCCCTCGGGCTTCAGTCCAATCGATGCGGCCACCTTCGGACGCCGCAACG
>UELU01085892.1:0-16919 GCA_900490025.1 Megastigmus dorsalis
GTGACAGTCCTTCGCCCCATTAGCCCTGCTGGAGCCCGCTGCTCGACTTTACACTGCTGACATACAGTGCATCTTCGAACATAGGCTTCCACGTCCTTATACATGCCCGGCCAATAGTATAAATTGGCTATCCGGGAATAAGTCTTATCCCTTCCGAGATGACCCGCAGTCGGCTCGTCATGCCCCTCATGAAGCACTGCTGTTCGCTTCTCCTTAGGCACAATGAGCTTCCAGGCTTCCTCATCGCCGATCGTACCCATAAGCGATTCATTGGGTAGGTAGAGATACAATTGCCCACCTATAACCTTATAACTCGGGTTATTGGTGGGATCTTCCTCAACCTTCTGTACCCAGTGGAGATACCACTCATCTTGAGTATCATCATCCCAAGATATTGCCCCTATATCGGGTTCGGTGCTCTCGTACATGCGGGACAACGTATCCGGTATGTTGTTGAGAGCGCCTTTACGATGCTCCACGGTATACTTATGGCCTTGCAACTCCAAGGCCCATCGAGACAACCTGCCCGTTGGATTGTGCAGACTGCACAACCAACGCAAGCTGCTGTGATCGGTGACCACCTTAAATTCATACCCTTCAATGTATGGTCTGAATTTCCGAATGGCCCAAACTACAGCGAGACATTCTCTTTCGGTCACGCTGTAGTTCCTCTCAGCTTGTGCTAGAGTTCGACTGGCGAACTCGAGCACCCTCTCGTCTCCATCAATTATCTGGAGAAGTACAGCGCCCAGTCCAGTATCACTGGCATCAGTTTGAACTACAAACTGCACCTCAGCTTGGGGCCGCTGTAGCACGGGAGCCGTTGCAATCAGAGCTTTTATACTGTCAAAAGCCGACTGCTGCTCTTTGAGCCACTCATACTTCCGTGATTTCTTTGTAAGCTGAGTTAGGGGCTCGTCTATCGTGGCAAAATCTTTCAGAAACTGCCTATACCACGATGCCATTCCCAGAAAACTCCTGAGTTGCTTCAGATTCTTGGGAGCAGGATATTCCATAATCGGCGCGATCTTGTCAGGATCGGGCCGAAATCCATCTCGGTTCACTATCACCCTGAGATATTTTGCCTCTTCTTGGCAAAATACACTTTTCTCACGATTGATAGTGAGACCTGCATCATCGATGCGTCTGAGCACCTGCTCGAGCCTCTTGAGATGCTCATCGAATGTCTCGGTCACGATGATGATGTCATCCAAGTAGCTATATTCATATGGCTCGAGCTCCGATCCGATGACTTTGTCTATCAGTCGCTGGAACGTAGCTCCTGCTTGGCATAACCCGAACGGCATCCGGGTATACTGAAAGAGGCCCATACCAGGTACTGTAAACGCTGTTATGGGCTTCGATTCGGGCTTCAATGGGATCTGATGGTACGCGCTGCTCAAGTCGAGCGTAGAGATATACCTAGCTGACTGCAACTTGCATAAAATCTGATCCATGAACGGGAGTGGATCTGCATCTTTATTTGACACCGCATTGACCTTGCGAAAGTCGATGCACATCCTATATTTGCCGCTACTCTTTTTAACCATCACAACAAGGCTGGACCACCCGCTGTCGGACGGTTCGATTACTCCAGCCTCGAGTAATTCTTTCACTTGCCGATGCATTTCCTCCTCGATCTTTTTCGAGACAGGATAATACTTTTGTTTAATTGGCCTCGTGATGTGTACCTCGATTTTATGCTCAGCGAGCGTAGCACATCTGAGGATACGCTCCGGCGGCCGAATCATTCGATCCAGCAACCTTCCCACTTGCTCTCGCTCGGCTGATCCTACGTCAGCGAGTCCAATGGCAGACACAGATGTGACTCTGCTCTCGCTGAGTCCAGCTAGTTCGAGATCCACATACTTGTTCTCGTCTTTGAAGAAGAGCTGATTCTTGCAAGGATCTAATACTGCTTTGAACAACCTGGTGAAGTTCACTCCGACGTAACAGTCTCATCTGGCTTGGGTGTGATCCATCGTGACCAGCACCCTCGCTGTAGATCGTGAATCCTGTCACCTCGAAGGCCTTACTTTTATAGATATAGGCTTTTCGCAGCTCTTCACGTTTCATCTGTTCTTTGAGCTCATCTGATTCTCCAGATGGCTCAAAATCGGCTGCTGAGTAATTCTCCAACAGCCATTTCTGCAGCCTACTCTTCTTTTCGAAGGGAAGACCCTGGCGGTTAAGCTGCAACCGTTGCTCGGACTTATCCTATCGGGAGCAACGTGCTATGCTCACGATACCAGCTACTCAGTTTATGCACCGTGGAAACGCCTTTCCACTGTGCCCGCGGGGGCGGCGGTAATCGCGGGAATAATAGGGAAAAAATACTCAAATAACGAATGCGAGAGTTAATAAAAGTGATATATATTCTGTAATTGTTTGATCTTACAATATCTACTCGCGAACCGAGAAGGCAGTATGCGCGGGAAAGTCACACACACACATACACATACACGGATCGCCGCTTGCGATCCGTCTCTATAGTACCAGAGTACTTACTCGTGCTGCGCTGCACTCTGTCTCAGCACTCTCTCTCTCTCTCTATCTCGCTCTGCCGTTGACGGTAAGTTGCACTGGCCTGCAGTCCAGTGCAGCTCTAGTTGATGAAGTGGTGGTTGGCTATCCACACACTCACACACATACACACACACGTTTCGCGTCGCGTAGCTAACGGCCTATATCTTTTGCTCCGTGGTCTCTCGCGACGGATATCGATCTGCCGACGCTATCGACTTTTCCTATCGCCCCGTCTCTCTCCAATTCGCGAGAGCACCTATCTCACTCTCTCTCGCGACACGCGACATGCTCGCTGTCCCGCTCATCAACCTCGGTGCTTGCGCGCCGTCGGATCGAGCGTACAATCGAATTAACGATTGAATCATCGATTCAATCGCGAATTCGTTATAGTTTTTACTTATTATTTATTCATTAAATAATAATAAGCAGTAATAAGCAGTAGCATTCGCTTAATCAGAATAGTTTCAAGAACATGCCCTGCTGGAAATGACCTATTGAAATCGATTAAAAAAATCTCAATCGATTCGAATCCTTTTTCTTAATACTTCTTTTGACTATTCAAACTTATTTTTTTTGTAAATTATTGAGATCGATTGAAAACAATAAAAGATTTTCTATATAATATTGATTGAAAAAGATTCAATCGAATAATTTTCTATCAATTTTAATAGTGTTTAATGGACCTTCAATTAGTATGATTTTCAATTTTATAATATACTTCACTTGGATATTTTATAATATAATTCACTTTTATATTTCACTTGGATTCGACCAGGAGATCTTTGGGATACGACGCATAAACCTTAACCACTACGGCTACGGAACGCTATATCAACCCAAAATGTTGATTTTGCTCATAAAGACAAACTTACACGGAATCTATTCGAGTTCAACGCGATGAAGAGATTATTTCTTAAACATTATTTTAAACACATTACAATTGTATATGTGGCATTATTTTTTTGAGCAAAAAGAAAGCTTTCTTTTTCAATACTTCTTTTAAATATAAATTACGAAAAAGAATGTTTTGTTAATAATTGTTTATTATTATAGAAGCAAGTTAAATGCAGTAAAAATAAAATTATTTTCGTAGAAATTATTCTGAAAAAGAATACTTTTCTAATAATATTTAAATTTTATAAGAGTTGTTTTCTGAGGAAGGCATTATTTTAGAATACTTTTTTGTTGGATTTTTTTTTAACATATAAATTTAAAAAAATAATGCTTTATAAATAATTTTTGAATACTATAAAAGTAATTCTTATAATGTGGTAAAAATAAAATTGTTTTTTTAAAAAATAATACATTTGAACGCTAATACAATTACATAAGTAATATTATTTCGAGGACAACTAAGATTACTTGTAAAATTCTTTTTTCTGAAAAGTGTGGTTATTGCGGGAAGACTTTGAATAATTTTCTATCAATTTTAATACAGTTTAATGAACTTCAATTATGATTTTCAATTTTATTTTAAATTTTACACACATTGAAAAACTATTAAAGGAAATTAAAAATTAGAAAATTTTTCAAATATATATCGAATCTTATCTAGACAAAACATACGAATTTGTAAAGAACAGTTTCCTAAAAAAGGTGTTTTTTCACGACCAGCACAGTCGATTCAAAATTGCAAATTGATAATTTCATATTGCGTTTGGCATTATGAAATTTGTATTGAAGAATATTTCCCAGGAATCTCGCATATAAAAAAATAATAAAAGAAAATGAAAACATTACTTTAACAACATCTATTAGCAATGTAATGAAAAAAATAATAATAACAATAATAATGGTATTAAAATTTGAAAACGCAAGCTGCCTTTGTACACTGCCTAACTTAATTGAAATTCATTAAGTATAAAAAAATATTTGCATAATAAATACATGCATGAAGCACTTATTCTCTTCAATTAATTTAAAGTTATTCTTATTATTAATTGTTAATTGAAAAAGTTTATAGCAGACATTTTTTATAATTAATACATAATATAATGAAAATTACAATTAAAACAATGTAGAGTATCAATGTAAAATAGTAAAAATGTATACATAAGTATAAGCGCAATGTACAGTAATGTCATAGAGAAATCACATTGAACGAATGCTAAAATTGAGTATTCAATTTTATTGTTATTGATATCGATTGATATCGATTGAATTTCAATAGGAAATTTTAATGTAACTGATTACATTTATTGGAATCGATTGGTATTGATTGTAAATTAATTAATTCAAATCGATTTTTATAGATCATTTTCAGCAGGGTGGATTTCTGAATAAAAAAAGTAGTTTAGCTAATGAATCAAATTCGTTTAGAGAATTTATGCTAATTTAATATTAAAAATATAGATTTTTTATTAAGTTATTAAAAAAGAAAACAATAAATCCTTATACGAATAGATATTCGCACGCCATTTTGTATTTGCGAATAGCGCATAGACATGCTGAGACGCCTCAGAGACAGTATTCATCGTACAGGGTACGCGAATAACACGAGCCCACGAGAGAGAAGACAGACGACGAACACAGGCAACACCTATAGGTATACCGATATAGCGTTCAGCCGCTAGTCCGTCCGAGGACTTGCTCAACGCAGTGAGCGAGTATGTTAATGACTCAAAAATTATGCGTTGAATCGAAAAACGGTAAAGTTACGTATGTCTTATAATTTTCTCCTTGTCCGTTAATTCATTTTAAAGGGTCAATAGCGGAACACCCTGTATAACCATGCAACTTTTTTAAACGCACCCTAATTTAAAAAAAAATCGTTTAATTTCATCCAGTAGAACATACAGAGTTGATGCGGCGTGATGAGGCGCGCGGAATCCAACAAACAGTAATTGAGATGATGCAGGAATCATCTCCGCGTGATCCACCTCACGAGGCCCGACGTGCGTCATGAACATATCATGTTGTCTCTCTCGCTCTGCTTGATAATATGGGGGATAATACGGGAAGCACCAGGCCCCCGAGGATTACAAAAAATATAAGCACGGCACTGCTTCACTCTAAAATATATCTAAAATATTTCAGTATTTTCTTTCGTGCCATCTAGCGGCTGTGTGACTAACTAAAAATACCGTACTGTTTGATCGACCATAACAAAAATATTCTCGTGACTACTGCTGTACGGCTTTCCAATTTTTCTCACAAGATCATTTTAGATAGAATGATCCTAAAAATCGGAAATAAGGTTTAATCGATTAATTAATTAATGATACAGGTGTCGAAACTTTATTTTAAGGCACATGTTATCGTTATTAATTACTTTAAGCATTTTTGTCTTACAAACCTCTTGGTCGAGTAATCGAGTGGAGCAGACGACATCCAAGTCCAGATTTTCAATATTTTTTTTCACGTACTTAGAATATTTTATTTAAAAACATCAAAGTTTCGACACCTGTAGAAACGTTCAAGCTTTCTTTTAAAAAAAGTTTTGGCAACGTTAAGTATTAAACGAGGACGTGATCTTGTGAGAAAAATTTACGCAAATTCTTCCCGTTTTGGTAGTTCCAAACCCGCCACAGGGGCATTCAGATCGCACTGAGGAGCACTCTTAAGCATTGTAAGCCATTCAATATGAAAAAATGTAATTAATAATCATTAGTGCATAACTAAGATTTCAGGTTATGTGTTTAGTGAATATAAATTTTGTTCTCTGATTCAGCGGTCCCTAATCTATGAAAAATGACTTAAAACATTTACTACGTAGCTTTAAGTCGTGTACTGCAATCAAGTACACAAGTTTTATCCAAAAATTGACACTTTAACACCATTTTTTCGAGGTTATACGGTTATAATAAATCTTACTCTATGGTTTTCCTATATTCTGCAATCCTTAATCTTGAAGTAGCAAAAAATTCATTGTATTAGCATGTTTCTATCGCAGGTTCTACGATTTTGAAAAAAAAAAGCTAGTTTTGCCCACTGTGCGCCGCCTCTGTTCCTCAATTCTTTTTGTTTTTTTTTGTTCTAGAATAATTTATTATATTTCCGGCATGTTTGGCCAAAACCGAAACGTGAGTGGAGGAAAGTACTCTGGCTGCATTTTTTTTCTTCTTATATCCTCTTTTTCGTGCGTGTTAGGCGAGTCCTGCCGTTTTTCGTTTAGTTTCAAAACGAAATCCCTCATGCCTCGTTTAGGCGGGGGGGTTTGTAGCGTGGCGATTTGTCGCACGTTAACCGCACGAATAGACGATAATAAAAATACCTAAAATGGCAAACTAAGCAGCCAGAAGGGATGTCCCTCCACCTCTCGTCTCGGGCCATTAATTTTAGAGAACAATTATTTATTTTTATTTTTATCTTTTTTTATAAATGCGCAACTACGCGTCATCGAGCACCGACCTCTTCAAGAAAGAAGAACTCGCTGCATCCAATAAATACGCCGCAGCTCCAAGATGTCTAAGACCAAGAAGATCGGAACATCGGATAAATGCCTAAGCTAAGCATTTCAATTCTTTTTTTTTATAGTTCTTTCATCTCAATTATTTTATGCCTCCACGTCAACTCAATTTTGGAATATTATTGATTTAATAAACACTCGATGTTTAATGCCTCAAAGGCTTCGAGCGCCTTTTCCGGCCATTTATGCAAGAAAGCGTGATAGGCTTTTCAATGCCTCACTCTTCTTGCCTATGAATTTCCATTCATAAATTAGCCGGAAAATTCTATAAAACATTGCCTGTAAAGCACAGTGTAAGCTCTAGTAGCACATCTGAATATTTCGAAATTCCAAAACGATGGAAAATTCCAATGAGACTTACTTTTAGTGCCTGTGCTTACAGAAAAAGAGAAGACGACGTTGGAGCAAGAGAGAACAATCGAATGAACAACAACATTCCGATCTGATCCGACCTACAGCGCGCCAATCAGAAGGCGACGCGAGGAGAGCGGGTCGGATACCGCGAGCCTCGTCGGACTCGCCGACGCTTGCCTCGAGGACTTCTCTACTGGCTGCTCATTAAGGAACATCGCTTCTTCCAGACTTCCGCGCCGCGTAAAAGTTCCCTCCGCGAAGTGTGTAAGGACCCGTGCCTTTGTATTGGCAGTGCTCGTTCGCATTCTATTTTTTGTTAAAATTGTTTAAATTAAGGAATTATTTATAATTTGTAATTGTATTGCCCAGCTTTTCCAGGCCCGGTGCCTGCTTAAAATCTCGGAGATACGAGTAGGAGCTACAACACGGTAGGAATTGTCTAACGCGTGCAATTACGTTTGATTTCAATTCAATTTAATAAATTTATTTTCTGCCTACGTTGAGGCACGTAGTTTAGCGCTAGAGTGCTTTGCGTCACACGCGCTTTTATTGTCTTCGTTTTAAGAAAACTCCGTTTGCTCGCGTCTGAATTGTACGCTCGAGGCAGGTGGAGCAACGCTGCATTTGGTGAGCCAAGTAACTCGATTATAGCGAGAGCGATTAGCGTGCCTCTTCTAGGCAAATATCGGAATACGATATAATTTGTTTGTATTAGAAAGATTTAGATTGTCGAGCCACTTGATTTCGGAGCGCGCCTTCGAGAGGCCTCTTTATCTTGCGCTCGGCGCACAATTTGTTACTTTACTTTGTAATTGCCTATTAAAGGACCAAAATTGTTAAATTCTTAATTCAAAATAGGGAGTGAGCATATTTATTTCTCTCCTATTTTTATTTATTTAGAATATATTTATTTATGTGTGTGAAAGTGCCTATCCATAACCCGAAACTCAGTCCGAAAATCGAACGTCTCTGAGGCCGTCCGACCTCACGACTCTGCCTCTGGCTAGTCGAGCCTAGATAATTTCTAGCGACATTAAATTAAAATCAATTATTCGAGTGACACTGCTCGAACGCTAAATTAACGTATCTTTTACTTCCATAAATCAGTGCCTGGCGCCCTGACTTCAAATCTGCCTATGCAGTTTAGTATTAAAAATATAATTAAAGTCAGCTGCCAGAACTTTAATGGCGAGCTGACGGTCTTTTTTTATCATTTGCCTTTTATTAGTGTACGCAGGAAAATTATCAGGCCGCTCCCACGCCTACATAAATTCCCCCGTTACAATGCATAAAATTTTGGGCCACCCGAAACAGAGGATGTTATGTGCGTACCATTACCGTAGCCTGCCAATTCATCAGTAAGGTCGCCTAGGACGGACCTGTTGGTGGCTCGTAAGTGTCACTGTCCTCTTTACGTAAGTAAATAATTGAGTCCGTATCATAATACAGGACGTGTTCTCCTAGTGTCTCTAAGTATGAGAAAAGTTTTAATCGGGCAAGCGCTCTGGTGTATGCTGCGACAACAACATTACATAATGGCGAGACCTCAGTAGCTCCATCTTTGTAGTGATAGTTCACATAAATAGTGCTGTCATCGATTGGTAAAACAGACTTGACCTCAATATCGGGACTGACAAGCATTTGAAGTAGTTTTTCTGGCTCACCTGCTAGCTTCTCAGCCTTCGACATGTTTCTCTCTGACCAAACTGGCCCAACAATGAGTTCAGACACAGCTTTATCACGACCGCGTATACCCCGAAGTGTATGTCTTTTGGCAAAAAATTTGTCGATGTAAGCACGAAAGAGGCCACCTACACCTGCCGCTTTACTAAATTGCCTAATTTTATACGACCATACTTCAAACACTTTCCTAACAATGTAGCCCAATTCCACTGCTTGTCTCACTTCGTCTGCAACCCACGTACCGATAAAAACTCGCTCCTACACATCCTCGTGACTGCATTCGTTTTGAGCCTGCGTCTCGGCACACGAGCGGCATAGTGGGAAGAACAGCCTGCTATGCATTTTCACAGGCAGTACAGGATGATAGAGGCTTCTTGGTGTCAGCACTTCACACATAATCAAGCCTTCAATACCTGATCCATCGTTATTGGGACCTGTCAACTGACGGCGCTCTTCTTCGCCAATGTAGAGAGTGGGATGGCCGACAGGGTATCGACCATATCTGCAAATGTATTGGAACAGCGATCACACATCGACGTATCTGATCGTTTCTCCCTTTTTGACGTCATATGATTTCAGAGCATTGCCTGTTCGACCGTCAAAAAATGTATCTCGAGGATCAAGCGGTGAGTGCCATTTTTGTGTTTTCTCCTTGATATGCTTCGTCATCTCCTCGTTTTGCGTGCATTCACGATCAAACTGGCACTCTCACTTTTCAATTAGATGGTAGCGAGATGCTTTGATTTTGTCCAATATCCTAATCGTACTTGCATACCGTTCAGCCATTGGGTCGCATCAGCGAGAGTTATAGCCCTGCTTATGGTGTAGCATTTAATGCAGCCGTGCCAATAGCAACCGTGAAATTGTAAAAACACTTTACTATCTTCATCTAGCTCGCAATAGCCATCCACTAGAGGACCTTCCGGCAGACGCTTTTCCTTAGAGCACAATGAACATTGAATTTCTTGATTCATTATTTTTTTCTATCCTGCAGAGCCACTGCGGAATAACGCCTATGGTATCAGGTTTCAGAAATTTGTTTCTGTATACTCTCATACAAGACCATGCAATCGTTATGCACTCTGCAAATGGGTCCGTTGATCCGCATGCAATGAATGTTTTTCTATATGCAAGATAGGCTAGCAGCAATATTTTAACGTCTTGCTTGCTATATTTTATTAATTCATTTTGAAAATCAAATGTATAGTTTTGTTGGGTCTATTCGCTGTGCCATTGTAAAAACTCCTAACGTTCCTTCACGCCCATCGAGTCCCGTAAATATACTGATATTGGAGGCATTGAACCCACGTATTTCTGATTTTCAGGAGTATTGAAAAGGTGGGAGTATGTACCTTTTTCAATACTCCTCAAGCCATATGCCTTCGGTAGAGCACTCAAGCTCATGTGGAGGTAGTTTAAGCTATCGACAAATTTCAAGTGTAAAATCTCTATTAAAATTATTTTCGTGCCGTTTAAAATTATCGCTGGCTTATCTCTAATATAGCTACGTTTTGCAAGGTGCTGCAGGATATATTGCGCATCGAAACCTTGGGCATTGTGGACTATACAAACTGTTTGTTTTACACTTTTTCGACGCTCCAGAGTCAGATCCACGAGCTACTTAACAGGATCAGTGCTAAATACGTATTCCCTTACACCACAAACATCACATATATTTTATATGTTTTCATCGTCCAGACAAGCGGTGCAAACTTGATGAACAACGCATAAATTTTGCATGTGCAACCTTACTTTATCATCGCCACTTACACGCTCTGACTGTTGCGTCTGAAAGTCATAAAATAAGTATAGACTAAGTTTACTGCTTTTACACTCTTTATTGTCGCTAATAGGCTGCACGTAGCATAAAAGATCTAGCGGTTTCCTTGAACTTCATATTTCGCCGAAAATAATGTCACAATCGTGCGGCACTTTATTATTACTTCGTACCGTTTTGCAAAATTTTAATACTCTCGCAGACTGTATGATTTTTGTCGCAAGATATTGCCTCTAAATGCTGTGAAAAGCGCAATTGCCCAAAAAATATTCTCCCACATTGCGGGCATTCTATCTTGCGGACGTTTATGGTTTTTCTGCCGTGTACATTTCAAATTGTAAGGTACGCAGTACGCTCGGCTGCATGAAGCTGCAAGTAAATTAAGAATAGGCTGATAATGCTTTTTTCTTCATAATACATTATTCGGAGCGTGTATCTAACAACATTACCAGCATTATGGACAAATAGCGCACCATCGTATAAGGGTTTGTATCCACAAGCAAAATTTTTGAACGAGAATGGCAATGTCAAAAGACGTATAATATTGTTGAAATTTCTCGATTTCTTTCATGCCACATCCTGTATCTGGCACGATAACGTTCGCTGCTTCTACAAGTTTTTCAGCTTGCTCCTTTCGATATTTACCCGAGCACCATCTAATTTTGCTTCACTCATTTTGCAGTGCACTGCTTCGAATTTGTCCACAAATAGCGTGTGTGTGAGCGGCGACGAGTAAGCGAGGGAGACAAAGACTATCAGTATTATTAATAATCAGAATTGACCGTTTGGATACCAGATCCGATGTGAGACTTACACGCCCTCTACCAGCAGGCGCGGAAACAATATCAGCAGTAACTTTAAGCGTATCGTCTATCTCAAAACTATCATTGCTCTGCGCGACACTTGATAGCACGTGGAAATACAATTTTCATTTTCAATTTTGTTTTCTGCGAAAATGTTCTACGGTCACGTGAAAGTATAGTGCGTGTCATCCGTCTCCACCATGGACGGGCATTACAACTGTGTTAAACGCGAAGGCAGTGAAGATTCGCCTATGTCGCCCTCGCCGTCGCAACGTGGTTCCCCACGCATGTGGGAATATCTGCGCAGGTGCGCTACATTGACGACAGCGGAGGACCAGCCACTCGATCTGTGTGTAAAGGAGGAATGCCATCCCGAGGGTAAATTTAAAGGTTAAAATACTATTTAAATGTTTTTAAAATATTAATGATTTATAGGGATCCCTGTTTGAAATTCCAGCTTGTGAATTCGAAGTGCTAGTGATTGCTATGGAGGAGGAGAAGGACGTGCCGGTGGTGATGGAGGATATAAAAAAAAGAACTTTCAACAACCGAGGAGCGTGATTCGCCCAAATCACCACCACCGGCGAATCAGGGTCCTCAAGACCCTCTATACATTGGCGAGGAGGAGGAGGACGTCTTCTCGACGACGGGCACAGTCGAATACGTCTACGACGATGGACGAGACCCCAATTATAATCCTGCAGATAAACAATATTAATAAATTTAGTTTAAACCATCTTTTATTAGTTTTATTAGGCTTTATTTTAATTTTAAAATACTAAATTTAATTTGTTTATAGTTATTATTTTAAAACAAAATAAATATTTATTTATTATTTTTAATTTCAGCAGCGGCGCTTGAGGAGGAAGAGGAAGAGCTCGGTAGCATGCCGAGGTTGCAAAAATTACTGGGCATTAAACAAAGCTACTGGCCAGTGCGTCTGTGGCTAACAAGAGTACGACGAGATTAGGATTTGCGGAGGATTCGGCGCAAAATATGCTTGCTGCGTCAGCGACGAGCTGCCCGCAGGGCCAGCAGCCGCGTCAGACACAGGCGGCCCAAGACATCGAGCGGCCAAAACGGGGCGCTGACCAAGGGACCGCTAGCAATGAAGAGGAAGAAGTCGACTATGAAAATTTTTGGCAAGACCCTGATTCAAACAACGAGACGTAATAAATTTAAATAATATCCTTTATATATCCTCAATATGGATAGAATCATTCAAAATTACATAAATCAGTGTGAAACATGTCTTGAACACAAATACGAGAGAAGACCATACAATATAGACACCTATGGACCTATAATAGCGAATAGGCCTCTACAACATATACATGCAGATATATTTTATTTTGGCAAAGAAAAATTTTTCTCAATTATAGATATATTTTCCAAATATGCTCAAGCCTATCACCTATCTGATGGGAACTCAACAACCGTAATAAATAAATTTTGCCACTTTGCTTCACATCATAACTTCCCAGATAAATTACTACAGATAACGGAAGTGAATTTAATTCAGCTGTATTCAAGGTATTCTGCAGAATACATAAAATTGAATATCATCAGACGACTATTAATAGGCATACTTCCAGTGGATCGATAGAAAGATTGCATTCAATGCTTAAAGAAAAATTGTGTATACTAGGGGATCAAGGTCCGAAAGAGACCATCAAAATTCATATGACTACTGTTATTCTAATTTACAATCAAGGTATCCACTCTACCAAAAATTATTCACCATTTACTCTTTTTTATGGCCCTTATGAAGAACTGCATAAGCACATTATAGATTCTGATGTCACTATTGAAAAATTTAACGAAATTAGAAAAAACGAAATCTTACCATTTTATGATAAATTATACAAAAAACAGCAAGAACAGCTGAAACATCCTGAAAATTCAGATAAAAATTTAGAAAATAAAGAAATTTTTATTAAAACTCACCAACAGCAACGGAATAAAACAGCGCCTCGATACCAAAAATTATTTATAACTGACCAACAGGGCTCCTCTTTAGAATGTCATATACACGGTCAAGAACGCCGTTATGATCTAAGAAGTGCCAAAAGGCTAAGAAAAGACCTTTGTGCTTACAGGAAAATGAAGAAGTTATTGGTTCTGGTGATCCCGATAATACACGTAAAGAGTGACTACATCGACTCCAAGGCGACTAACTACGAACACTAACAGGGAATAGGAAGAATCATCGAGAACTTTTATCATGTTCACTTTGATATCAACACAGGAACTCTTAAAAACACATATAACAGTATTCTTACAAGTTACACCATTTTGTCTTTGAGACCAGATCTTAAAATTCAAATTTACTGAAACAAGCTAAAATTTTATGTGATGATGTTTATCAAAATCTTCAACAGATAATCCCATCAAATAAAAGAATAAAAAAGGGCTTCATAAATGTAGTAGGCATGGCAATTAAATACATTTTCGGAAATCCCGATGCGGACGATTTGGATAGAATAAATAAATACTTAAATTTGTTAGACCATCAACAACAAAAAGATATAGAACTTCTAGACAATTCAATAACGGCTGTTAATAAAGTAGGTAAAAACATAAACAATTACACCGCTGTGATTAATAGGAATTTACAAAATATTTCGGACACATTTGGCAAACAGAATACAAAATCAAATACATTTGAAGCCATTATCACACTCACTCTAATACAAGAGCAGCATTTTTTGGATTTGCTCTATAAAATTAAAAGATCATTTATTTTCTCGGATCAGACGTTCGATTTAGAAATTCTAACTTATGAAATACAAGTACATTTATTAAAAATTTATTCTCAAAAGGAATTAATATTGCATTATCATAATTTAGTAGATTTTCGTTTCGCTCAAGGATCAATTATATTCACCCATAATTCTATTGTTTACACACTCAAAATTCCAATCATTAATCCTATCGAATTTTCCTTATTTCAAGGACTTGATATTATAAATTATAACAATGAAACTGAAATTATAACCACGCCATAGAAATTGAGTTGGTTATCGATTAAATTATTTTCCGGCAAATGTCAACATATGTATCAACCCTACTTCTTATGTTATCAAATCGATACAGAAGAAACTAAAACAGCTATCATTACCACAAATTCACCTATGATATTGGGTTATTCTTTATCTGCAAATTTGACTCTTATATCCAGTAATTACCTGACATCGTCATGTAGCCCAGAGGGGAAGCCAAATATCCCGGGGTTACCTTGGATACGAGGATGACCTTCTGGCCGCACAACAAGGGAGCCGCTGAGAGGGCAGCCTCAAAGACAGCTGCGCTCTACCGCTTCATGGCAAATACGAGAGGACCGAAACCGAGCACACGTAGACTACTCTTGACCGTGACACTCGCTGCTCCTTTATGGGGCCGAAATATGGGGTGGCGCGTTACGCGTGGAGAAGTATCGCAAGGCCATGGCCGCGGTACAGAGAAGAGAGGCGCTGCGCATAGCGTCCGCGTATCGCACCGTCTCCAAAGGGGCGGTGCTGGTGATCGCCGGGGTTGTCTCCATAGATCTCCTAGCTGTCGAGCGACGGAGGATCTATGACGCCAGCGCAGAAATGGGAAGAGCAAGAGCCGCCACAGACGCACGGACAGAGACACTGTCAGACTGACAAACCCGCTGTACGAACAGTGACAAAGACAAGTGGACGAGACGCCTACTACAGGACGTACGACTCTGGACGAAGAGGGGAGCGGGAGAGGTGAATTTTTACTTAACCCAACTCCTTTCAGGGCGCGGGTACTTCCGACAGTACCTGCATCGGATGGGGAAGGCAACGACCCCGTCCTACAAATACTGCGGACATGACAGAGACGACACGGAGCACACGTTTTTCCTGTGCCCCCGCTGGACGGTAGATAGACACCGACTGGAGACAACGACCGAATACGTTGACCCGGACAACGTCACCACCTTGATGCTCTCCAGCAAAAAGAGGTGGGATACGTGGGATACGTGATGGCGGTTCTTAAGGGCAAACGTTCCGATGGATGCTTTGAGGAATAACATCTAATACGGGGGACTAAACAACTAGACACGACAGACACGATTGACCTAGGACATAGACACGCCGGCCGGCCCGAAGTAATGTGCACAACAGTCCCGGGTCGGTTCGGTGAAGAGGGTGGATGTTACAGATGCTTGCTCCTCGGCTGATTTATCAACCGCGGATCAAGGAACTGGGGTTGGGTTTAGCTGACTGGACGCTGTCGGATGCCTCGGACGTGATGGGCCGCACCCATTCCGGTCCTGACTAACGGCAGTCTTCTGGCCGGCTCACGGGCGGGTGACGACCTCGAACTCGATATCTCTGACCTCGGGAGTGGGATTTGGAGCCTGTCTATAGTCGCGAAGCGATTTTTCCCTGTTTAACCACCAAAAAAAAAAAAAAAATTGCCTGACATCGATTGAAAATGATGGTTACAAGAGTACACGTCAAGGTACACATTTAATTGAAGGAAACGATATACAGTTACAAGGACACACTAAATAAATACATCGGAGAATTCAAACAACAAAATTTAATAACACCTATCATCCTAAAAGATTACCGAATGAACTTTGAATCATTGGAATCGCTCGTACTACCTGAATTGGCTACTCCAAAATTACGAACTTAAAAATTGAATTTTATACCTCTATAGCAACGGTCACAGTTTTGCTACTTATCATAATATGCGGACTGATACTGATATACTTTATGCAGATGCAAAAATAAAAGACCGCAACTTACCCAAACAAACAATAACGAGGACGTCATTGGCAGAGGGGAGTTATATGAGCACCCACTGTCACTGAACAGTCGTCATTCATTCACCTTATCACCTGAATTGTAACGGAGATACTATGAACAAAACAAAGTGCTATTTGCATCCACACCTGGTGACAGAGGAAGGAGCGAAGAAAGGGAAATTCCACCTAAAGAACATGACAATATATATACAGGATGGATTAATTTCGGATAACAGGACATATACCATTCGATAGATCTCAAAATTCTAAGAACAACGTATATTTCTCGTTTTTCGATCCGACAAGTAGTTTCCGAGTTATTAATTGTTAAAAGTTAAGAAGATGAGCCAATCAGCGGGCGGCTATAGCGGACGGCAGTATCGGCGGCAAAAGGTGGAATGGAGCAGCGCGAAGAGGTGGGGAGTGGCGCTCGTCGCTCGCGATCGCGCGTACGCTTGCACCGAGCGCGGAGGTACAGAGACAATTGAACAGCTAGCTGAGCTAGCTTACACCAAAAATTGATTTTTGCTTCCTTTTTGAAAAATGCTGGATAGCTTATTTATATCGTAAAACTTATTCAATCATTTTAATAGTCGACAG